>ML661897.1:34342436-34363226 GCA_007570785.1 Antilocapra americana | reverse complement strand
TCATGGTCCTTGGCTCCCATGGAACCACCTTTCATCTTCCAGGGGTCTTGTTCCATCTGTCCCTTCATCAAACATTCTCCATGGTCAGCCCCATCCAGTCGGGTAGCTTCCACTGCCAACTAGCAATGACGTTGGTGATGATGATGGTGGAGGTGGTGCTGATGATGATGGCAGTGACTCTCAGATTATACTGCATCCAGATCTGACTTCTGAGGATCAGGATCATCCCCACTCACCTAGCAGACATCTCACTAGGGATGTTGAGAAGCATCTCACACTCACCATGTTCAAACTGAGCTCATTATCTTTCCTTTGTCTGCTTCTCCGAGGGCTTCCTGTGTCATTGAAAGTGCCACTGGGCACATGGGAGTCACCCCTTCCCCCACCTCTCCTGTCCAGTCAATTAATCATCAAACCCTATATATTCAATCTCCGAGGGGCCTCTGTACCCCCCACTCCCATTACTTGAGCTGTGACAAATTCTCACCTCCCTACTACCAGAGTAATCTTGCTAAACCTAAATTTTACCCAGTTACACCCTTCAGTGGCTCAGCACTGCCCCCAGGTCAAGGGTCAAGCTCTTTAGAACAATGCCAGATTCTTCAAGACCACACACTGTAAAAATCTATGGACTAGGACAAGTGTTCTCATCTCGGCCTCAATTTTCTCTTCTTAAAAATCAAACACCCCTGCAACAGTTTTAGAACTTTGGTATCTGTTTCCTGATGTAAGACATGAAAACATTTCCATGAGGTAGGCATTACTGCCCCCATTTCACAGATGAGAATAACTGAGTCTCACAGAGTCTGAGGTCACAAAATAATTATGGCAGGATGTAAACTCCTGCAGGAGACTTGCCATACCCTTTCCATGATCCCAAAGCTCAATAATCCAAGGAAGCAGAACAGGGGTCTTGCAGCGACTCAGAGATCACCCTGATCATATCACAGATCCAAAGACCTTCTCATGTTGCACATGCTTCCTGTTGCCCTGTACCTAGGGCCAGAGTCTTACCCTGAGTTCTGGGTCAGAGAGAATTGCTTCCACACCTAGTCTCAGATGGGATTGGAATGATGGATGAGCAAAGGATCAATAGCCATCTGTCTGGCTCCACTGACAAGCTAATCTTTTCAGTAAACATTTCATTAGCTCCTGCCAGGCTGCTTGCACCTGCTGACTGAAAGGCAGAATGGGGTGGGTGAGGGGCCCTGCTTTATCAAATATGGTTCATATGTCATGTTGGTGGGGGGTCTCCTGACCCCTAAGCTTTGCTAGAACACCAGTACCATGTACCAGGAGAATCTGAAACATTCCCAAGGTTTTGGTAAATTCCTGGAGACAATGTTCTTTTTGTCCCCTTTAGCTTTTCCCCAAAGAAGCTTTCACGGCCCACCATCTAAGTGAGACCTCTCTGGCCCCATTCCATTTTAAGCTCTTAAAAATGTAGTCTTCCCTTCATTGTGCTCTTACTGCTCTTGTTGCTGCTACTGTCAGTTGTACTAACAGTAATAGCAAACAAAACATCTAGTGAGCACCCACTGTATGCTGGGCACCGTGCTAAGTGTCTTGCATACATTACCACAGCCCTGTGAGTTAGGGCTATTGTACTTGTCCATTTGGCAGGGAGCAATGACTCTCTGAGAGGTTAAATGGGTGAGCAAGGCCTAGATCCTGCATTTGTCTACCTCCAAAGTCCAAGCTCTTACTCACCATGTCACATTTGCAATTTGGGGAATTATTTGACCAACTTGTGGCTCCCTGAGCAGACTGTAAACTCTGCAAAGATGTGGAGCATGTTTGATTGTTTCACCACTACATCCCGAGCATAATGATTTTTAAAAAAAATGATACAAGGTATTACACAGAAGTTTGTTTAACTTTTACTGGTGGTGACGGTTTAGTCACTCAGTCCGTCTGACTTTTGTGACTCCGTGGACTGTATGTAACCAGCCAGGCTCCTCTGTCCATGGGGTTTTCCAGGCAAGAATACTGGAGTGGGTTGCCATTTCCTTCGTCTGGGGATAACCCAGGTCTCCTGCATTGCATTGCTCCCAAGCTAGTAGAGATAAGAAGCTGGTTTTTATTTTATTTTTTGTTTTATTTTTGCCACACAGATTCCGTCTTCACAGCTTCTTGGGGAAGACTGCAAATACCACTAGCTTGGGTGATCTCTCACTTAGCCCCACCCGCTGGCTTCTTAAAACCAAATTACATCTGGAAAGCATCCTCATGCTAGCTGATAACGCCTACCTTCCCAGTGCAGCAAACAAGCTACTCCAGTGTTGCACGTCAGGGGGTGTCCCTCATTTTCAGAATTATGTTCACTGGCTTTATTGGAGGTCTGCAGCCTCTCACCTCCTCATAGTCTCCCCTGTTCATTCTTCTTCTCTATTTCGACTGCTCTGGACAGTTCTTCCAAGTAATTTAAAGTTTTGTCTCCAGTTTCAACAAAAATTGTTGCTATTGGACAACTCAGGAAAAGTAAAGGGATAAGGTGACATCATGTCATGAGGTGACTTTATGGGGACTGGGATGAAGCACTCTGGGGGGCAGCCCCAGCTGTTGTTGGCATGTAGACTGCAGGCTCCCTGGTACCAGATCATTTGGGTCTTCATATTGCAGGGAAAGGACCAAGCCAGGCCTCTTGGTGTCTGATTCTAAAGTCCTTGGTCCTAAACACTACATTATAAGGTCTCCATTAGCCCTGTTGTTGAAAGAAAAGTAGAAAACACTGATAAGCTAAAATAAATAATTACAATCACCCATCATGTTTCCAGTATTCTAGCCTGGAAAATTCCATGGACAAGGGAGCCTGGTGGGCTACAGTTCATGAGGTCGCAAAGAGTTGGACATGACTAAGCAACTGAGCTCACGCACACACACACACATCATGTTTCCACTTAGAGAAAACCAATGTCAAATAAATGATATGGTGGTTAAAAGCACAGAGACCTTTTCTATACTGGAACAATGGAAACATATAAAAGTGAAAGTTGCTCAGTTGTGTCTGACTTTTTGTGACTCCATGGACTATGCAGTCCATTGAATTCTCCAGGTCAGAATACTGGAGTGGGTAGCCTTTCCCTTCTCCAGGAGATCTTCCCAACCCAGGGATTGATCCCAGGTCTCCTACATTACAGGCAGATTCTTTACTAGCTGAGCCACCAGGGAAGCTCAAGAATACTAGAGTGGATAGCCCATCCTTTCTCCAGAGGATCTTTCCAACCTAGGAACTGAGGCCGGGTCTCCTCCATTGCAGGTAGATTCTCTACCAGCTGAGCAACAAGGGAATGAACACAAAATACTATCGTATTAGGCATGTGATTCTGAAATCAGATACTTAGCACTATGCATTTCCATACCAATGAACACATTTATTTAACTTTTAGTGGCTCTATGGTATTCTAGTGCATGCAGGGAGTATGAGTTAACTAGTCCTCTATGGATGTGCTCTGCTTCTAATGTTTAACTTTTTATATAATGCTGCATTGAATATTCTTGAATACATATCCCTGTATACTTATTTGAGTTTTCCCCCCTAACTCAGGGTTTCTCAACAATGACACTATTGATGTTCTGAACCAATAATTCTTATCCTCGGAGGGCTGTTCTGTGCATCGTAGAATGTGTCACCTTTGATTTCTTTCATTACTATCTTACAGTTTTATTCTGAATACAGGTCTTCTGCCTCCTTAGGTTTATTCCTAGGCATTTTACTCTATTTGTTGTGATGGTGAATGGGATTGTTTCCTTAATTTGTCATCCTGATCTTTTGTTGTTAGTGTACAGGAATGCAAGAGATCTCTGTGTATTAATTTTGTAACCTGCAACTTTACCAAATTCATCGATGAGCTCTAGTAGTTTTCTGGTAGTATCTTTAGGATTTTCAAAGTATAGTATCATGTCATCTACAAACAGTGACAGTTTTACTTCTTTTCCAATTCGGATTCCCATTATTTCTTTATCTTCTCTGATTGCCATGGCTAGGACTTCCCAAACTATGTTGAATTAGAGTGACGAGAGTGGACATCTTTGTCTTGTTCCTGATGTTAGAGGAAATGCTTTCAGTTTTTCACCATCGAGAATGTTTGTTGTGGGTTTGCTGTATATGGCCTTTATTATGTTGAGGTAGGTTTCTCCTACCCCCACTTTCTAGAGTTTCTATCACAAGCTGATGCTGACATGCATGCACAAATGCCAGTAGCAGTAGCATAACCCTTTTCCCATATCTTGACAATCATTATCTCCAGATTGCCAAATGTCCCCTAGCTGGCAAAATGCTCCTGCTTGAGAATCACTGCCCTAAGGATAAAAATTCCTAAATCAAAAGGCTAAAGGATATGCATATTTTAAGACTTGTTACTTATGCCAAATCACCTTCCAAAAGTTGCATATCTATCTCTTTACACTCCAAGAATGTATGAGAGTGCTTGATTCATCATTCTGTGAATATGAGCATTATATCCATCATTTAATAATTTATTAAGACAAAAGTTCTCTCACTGATTTTTTATTACTAAAGTTAAACATTAAAAATGCCATGTTGATTGTATTCATTGGTTATAGTTTCTGTGGTGAACTATATCTCTCCTTGTAATTTACCATTTTTTCTTTCTTATTTTTCTGTCATCTTTTAATTTATTAAATAAAAAGTACATCCCTTTCATAGCTTGCTGTTTGTCTTTCTGTCTTGATACTATGGTAGTATTTGTTTTAAAATCCTTAGGAATATCATATGCAACATAACATGTTTTTTCAACTGTGGAAAATTCTTAAAGAGATGGGAATACCAGCCCACCTGACCTGCCTCCTGAGAAATCTGTATGCAGGTCAAGCAGCAACAGTTAGAACTGGATATGGAACAACAGACTGGTTCCAAATTGGGAAAGGAGTACGTCAAGGCCTTATATTGTCACCCTGCTTATTTAACTTCTATGCAGAGTACATCATGTGAAATGCCAGGCTGGATGAAGTATTAGCTGGAATCAAGATTGCCGGGAGAAATATCAATAATCTCAGATATGCAGATGATACCATGCTTATGGCAGAAAGCGAAGAAGAATGAAAGAGCCTCTTGATGAAAGTGAAAGAAGAGAGTGAAAAAGTTGGCTTAAAACAACATTCAGAAAAACTAAGATCATGGCGTCTGGTCCCATCACTTCATGGCAAATAGATGGGGGAACAATGGAAACAGTGAGCAACTTTATTTTCTTGGGCTCCAAAATCACTGCAGAGGTGACTGCAGCCATGAAATTAAAAGGTGCTTGCTCCTTGGAAGAAAAGCTATGACCAACCTAGGTAGCATATTAAAATGCAGAGACTTTACTTTGCCAACAAACGTCCATCTATTCAAAGCTATGGTTTTTCCAGTAGTCATGTATGAATGTGAGAGAGTTGGTCTATAAAGAAAGCTGAGCACTGAAGAATTGATGCTTTTGAACTATGGTGTTGGAGAAGACTCTTGAGAGTCCCTTGGACTGCAAGGAGATCCAACCACTCCATCCTAAAGGAAATCAGTCCTGAATATTCATTGAAAGGACTGATGCTGAAGCTGAAGCGCCAATACTCTGGCCATCTGATGAGAAGAACTGATGCATTGGAAAAGACCTTGATGCTGGGAAAGATTGAAGGCAGGAGGAAATAGGGATGACAGTGGATGAAATGGTTGGATGGCATCACCAACTCGATGGACATGAATTTGAGTAAGCTCTGGGAGTTGGTGATGGACAGAGAAGCCTGGTATGCTTCAGTCCATGGGGTTACGAAGAGTCAGACACGACTGAGGGACTGAACTGAACTGATCATATGCAGGGCCAGGGACAGCATCCTTGTGTATTTGCTTTTTAGGGGCTCTGTGTTCCCTGCCAGTGAACCTCTGACCTGGCTGGTCTTTGCCTGGTATAGGAGGCCATTTGGGTCTTGCCCTTGTATATTAAAATATGCTGAACGTTCCTTTTGAGTTTGAAAAGTTCTTGCTCTGAAAGCCCACTTGTCAGGAGGAAGTCTTGATCTGGGAAGATTGACCTGGGGTTTGACCATAATTAGTTCAGGTTAATTATTGCCTATCTGTAGACTCGCAGCCCAGAGCCTTTCTTCCCCTGAGCTGGGGCCTCTGGAGGTTTCTTTTATGAGCTCTGAACCCTGAGGGAGGACTTAAAGTAATGAATTTTCCTGTAATCAGATTTGAGGGTTTGTTCCCTGAGCTATCCAGTCAATTGGAGAATTGAGCACTGACTGGTTTATTTGGCCAAAGGATGCCGAAGATGTAGCACAAGACATCTGATAAGCAACCTGGTGAGTACACTGAAAAAATGACTTAACATTCAGAGACGTCCACCTCTTCTGCTTCATGAAGTTTTTAGAGGAAACAGATTCATTTACAAGGAGAGGATATCATCTGCGAGCTATTCAGGAAAGACTAGCTCAGGGGTAGTTTTTGTTTTGAGGATCTAATAATTGGACTCTCAGTGAAAACTTGTAAGTTTCACCTTAAATTTCTTCATCATGGGAGTAACATGGTTTGCACATGCTTATAAGTATTTAATTTGCTAAGTATGTACTCAGCATTCATTTGTTTGTTCATTCATCCATGCAATCACCAGAAGGCACTGTGGATGTAGAATGCGTTATATTAGGTTCCTGACTATTTTAAGACATGTACATACCACTTGTATTAGTGAGTGAAAACGTGCTTTGCAAGGGTTCATGTTATGTACATTCAGGTTCATAACACGACTATCTGCGGAGACCAGGTAGCAAAGTCAGTGAGGTTGGTTCAGGGATTTGGAAGAGGATGAGAGCAGACTGAACTGAAAGGGAAAAGTGATGGGTACCCGCCAGTCAGCCCACAGGCATTCAGTGTACACTAGTTGCTTCTCCCAGGAGAGTCTCCCATACGGAGCTCTCAGAACTGCAACAGCCTCACTTGGTCTGAACTTGGATAAAAGCTCTATGCAGATGGGCTTACCGAAGAACAGGAGAGGATAAGTCCAGACTTTAGTGTTGCTTTGAGGCATTGAGGTCAGAAATAGAAGGGAGCTGCAGTGACATCTTCTTGTCCTGTTCAGTTCAGTTCAGTTGCTCATTCGTGTCCAACTCTTTGCAACCCCATGAACCGCAGCACGCCAGGCCTCCCTGTCCATCACCAATTCCTGGAGATTACTCAAACTCATGTCCATTGAGTTGGTGATGCCATCCAACCATCTCATCCTCTGTCATCCCCTTCTCCTCCTGCCCTCAATCTTTCCCAGCATCAGGGTCTTTTCCAATGAGTCAGCTCTTCGCATCAGGTGGCCAAAGTACTGGAATTTCAGCTTCAACATCAGTCCTTCCAATGAACACCCAGGACTGATCTCCTTTAGGATGGACTGGTTGGATCTCCTTGCAGTCCAAGACTCTCAAGTCTTCTCCAACACCAGAGTTCAAAAGCATCAATTCTTCTGTGCTCAGCTTTCTTTATAGTCCAACTCTCACATGCATACATGAGCACTGGAAAAACCATAGCCTTGACTAGATGGACCTTTGTTGACAAAGTAATGTCTCTACTTTTATGCTGTCTAGGCTAGTCATAACTTTCCTTCCAAGGAGTAAGCGTCTTTTGAGTGTCATCTGTGTATCTGAAGTTATTGATATTTCTCCTGGCAATCTTGACTCCAGTTTGTGCTTCCTCCAGCCCAGCATTTCTCATAATGTACTTTTGCCCTGTGGTGAGTGCCTAAATGGCCAAATGCAGGCCCCAGGCTCAGTGGGGCCTCTAACAGAGGGGAGCATCTCAGCCCACAGCTCCATGGGGCCACATGGCGGGGAGGCAGCCAGGTGGGAGTGAGGCCAGTGGCTGCAGAGAGGGTCCTTCTGCCCTCTGACCCATCACTGCAGAGAACCATAAACTGCACACCATACCAAACTTGGTCAGATGCCATGCCCAGCTTGAAACTCCCATAAACACTGTATGTACCTGTATCTATTATCTGGATATCAGTGTACTCTCTTATTGTTTCAGGATTGTCTGTTTGTATGTCACTCTTCTAGAGGCTCTTTTGATTACATTCATTTCTTATTTTTCTTTACAGTTGCCTGATTTTTCTTTCCTGTTTAGCAAGCCTTGTGGTGATATAAAGGGAATTCTTGCAGTGAAGTTCCCACTCAACCCACTTCTTCTCAGGAATTGGGAACTAGTTACAGACAGGAATGTAGGTTATAAAACTTTAGGGAAAAGACTGTTTTCCATACAAATATTTCAATAGAGAAGTTCATTCTGGAGGGATGTGAAGCTCTCAAAACTGCCATTCTGGGTTAACTTCATTCCGTAGTTAATTCCAATGAAGGAGAAAAGAGAGAGATAGCCAAAGGCACAGGCATGGCTAGGCAGGAAGTGATGCCAGGCTCAAGAAGCATGACTGCCTTGGGCCAAAGATGCAGGAGGAACATGCACATCACAAACCTGCAGGAGGTACAGCAAGGGCATGCAGGGACATGGTACGGATGGTAGCCAGCGTGGCTGAGATGTGTGGTGGTGGTATAGTTGTTCAGTCATGTCCGACTCCTGTGACTCCTGGACTGTAGCCCACCAGGCTCCTCTATCCATAGGATTTTCCAGACAAGAATATTGGGGTGGGTTGCCATTTCCTTCTCCAGATCTTCTTGATCCAGGGATCAAACCCAGGTCTCCTGCACTGCAGGCAGATTCTTTACCAACTGAGCTACCAGGGAAGGCAGATGTGTGGGAAAGGGCCAAAAAGCTTTGCTGGTTGTGCTCTGTGTGAACTGAAACTGCGTTTAAGTGCTAGTGACAGTGACCTGAGAAACAAACAATGGCTTCAGTGAAACAGGGGTGCACTTTCCCTCTTGGGCAGTGCAGGGCTGCTCCGGTGGCCTTACCATGCCAATGCGGCCTTCTACGTTTCTGCTCTGCCATCCTTCCTAAGTGGCTTCCCACTGCACGTTCCCCTTGTGGCCCATGGTGGCCGCCAGTGCTCCTACTGGGAAGAAGAAGGGAGTAGGGAAGAACAAAGGGTGCCTTCCAAAGTTGTTAGTGCCCTTTATAAAGTAGTTCCCCAGAACCTGCCCCTCGCCCAGTGACTTCCGTGTACTTCTGATGGACCACCCCATCTGCAAAGGAGGCTGTGTGTGTGCCGGTCGCTCAGTCGTGTCCAACTCTTTGCGACCTCATAGACTTTAGCCCACCAGGCTCCTCCGTCCATGGAATTCTCCAGGCGAGAACAGTGAAGTGGGCTGACATTCCCTCCTTCAGGAAAGGAGGCTGAGACACCAGTTTTGTAGTGCGGCTCACGGCCGCATTCAACAATCAGGGGGATTCTGTTACAAGAGGAGAGGAGAGAATAGACGATGGCCAGGCAAGTAGCAATTTCTGATACGAGCTCAAGAAGACAATGAACAGAGATGGCAAAGCACTCTTCCTCCCTTCCACAACCTAGGGTGCACGGTGCACTGTCACTAGGCGAGAGAAGGCTCCAGACTGGGAGCTCTAACTAATTTGCTCCCATCTTCTTAAAATGTAAGAGGAAAGTTCAGGTCTAGGGAAGCAGAGGAGATAGAGCATAATTTAAAAGGATTTTAAGTTCTAACCCCTTAGGTAGTTTTAATACAGGGCGGTGACATGACTGAGAGATCCTGGAGAATCTGATGGAAAGGAGCTTGAGTGGCATCACACTATCTGAAGTGTGATTCACAAGACGCTACTGGAAGTTATTAATACATGAAGAAATGGCTCCTGGGTCAAAACATTTGGGAAACTCTGGATTAAACTAAGTGAAGCTGTTTATTTCACTGCAGAAAATGTTGGAGTCATTAACATGCTCACTGAGCTTGTGATTTTTTGCTTTTCTTTCTAAAAGAGAGCATCTCCAAGTTTGTGTGACCATGGAAGCCACTTCTTGCAGAGGGTCCCATGGGATGCATCGAGATTAAATACTGGGGAAATAGTGGTGTGGGTAGAGGCTGCTGCCTTATCTGCTGGGTTCTGGCTTTCTCAAAGTGCCACCTAAGGACCACTTAGCCCAGAACCAGCTTAGCCCTATTTCAGACCCACTGAATCACAATCTCAGGGCTGTGGCCTGGAAACCAGCAATTTCCCAAGCTTTCTGGATAATTCTTATACTCAGTGAAGTTTGAGATCCACCAGATGACAGAGCTGAGCCTTCACTTTACAAAGAGGACGACTTGAATTTACATCCAGGTAGCTGCTCCTGGCCCCCTCAAAACTCATTTCTCTCATCGCCATTTGGTATCTGGCTAATTTTCTCAGCTCTCTTCAGAGAAACTTGCATTTATCTTTATTGCCTGTCTCTTTATTGATTTAGGTTCTTCTCTGCAATTCGTCAAGCTTGGATTGTATTTTAATCTTGTCCTCCAAAGTAGCTAAGATCCCTTCCAGCTTTGTATCATGCAGAGATCTGATTAGCTGGGTCTCGATTCCATCCTTCAAGTCATTAATGAAAATATTAAACGGTCCTGGGTTGGTATGAAGGTCTTCAGGGTTTTAAGTAGATATATCTGCAGATATATCTCCATATCTGCCACTGGCCTCTGCTTCATACTGTTATAGGTTGGGCCACACCCAGTATTTCAGTTGTAGGTTACCATTTCCTAATTTACAAACCCATGCATGCAATGCAAATCTATGTAGGAAAAAACCCCATTTATCAATAAATATTAGACCAGCAAATGCCTTTAAGGCCTCCTCAGCCTTTCCTCTCACATCAGTGGCATACTGACCACAGGGTGAAGAAGGTTATACCAAATGTGTGTATCAAAAAGATCAATTTTTACACAAAAGGCAGCTCAGCTCCAACTTTGAGGTACACCATTCCAGGCGGAGGCAAACCCGTAACGAGCAGCTTCCACATCATAATGCAGTAAGAGCTCACTTTTTTGAGCATTTCCCAAGTGCCGGACCCTGCTCTCACCTCTCTACATGTGTCACCAACATCCCTGTGGTGTGAGCACTGCGCCATCAGCCTTCTCTAGAGGGGCTGTCTGAGGCATGTCACACACATGTAGTGCCCGAGCTGGGAAGCGTCAGAGCAAGATCTCAGACTCAGGCAGTCCGCTGGCTCTGACCCATGGTGGTGGAGGGACCAGAAACGTGCAGGTGTACCCCCTTTCAGAGAGCAGGAGGGAGCATCGTGGCTTCCTGCAGGAGCTGGGCCTTTAAGCTGGATCTCAGTGACAGCCCAGGGATGAGCTGGGGCGGTTCTGAGGGGGAACCGACACTCAGGAGTTGGCCACATGAGCACTGGAGCAAACCTGGTGGCTGGTGATTTCTCAGTCAAATGCCTGCCAAAGCAACGGACAGAAGTCACACTTTCACCTCAGTCCCTCAGACTGTCAGTCCCTCAGCCTCTCAGTCGCTGTTTCATGAGATGATGTGCATTTCATTAGTCAGTCAAGCTGAGACAGTGAAGACAAGGCCCCCAGAATACAAAAAAACTGCCACTGCCACTTCTCTCTGGGCCGGTGAGAGAAGGCTGGGAGACTGGAGGGCCTTTGTTGTTAGGTCTATGGAGCGCTTTGTCCATCAGCCACCAGAGGGCGATGGCCGTCCACACATCAGAATTCCTGTGGCGGTAGGGGGCAGCATCTGCCTGGGAGATCTGGGGCTGATGGCAGGGGTTTCCTCCACCCCCAGAGCTTTCAAAAACCTTCATGGCGGTGGCATTTCAATCTTAGGGAGCAGTCTAGCTTAAGAACGGTTCCTGAGGTACAAAGACACTTGATTTGGGAGAACACAAGAGAAACTGAGCTCAGATCCCAGCTCTGATGCTCAGAGGCTGTGTTTAAACCCCAGCTTTAGTGGCCTCATCTGTAAAGTGGGGATAACACTGCTTGTCCAGCCTATCTTCCCAAGTGCCCACAAGGTTTAAATGAGACGAAGGAAGTGAAGGAGCTCTGAGCGATATAACTTGTGAAGACAAGAGATTTTGATCAAAGCTGCTGTGTTTGTTGCCAGCATCCTTCCTGTCCGTGGAGAGGGAGGCGGAGCCCAAGGAGCCTGCTGCTTGCTTTGTGCTCGCAGGGAGCAGCCTTTGTATCCTGGAAGCTCGCTACTCTGTGTTAGTGGCACAGAGCAGTGTCCCTACATCTGAAACCTAAAGGGCAAGGGATGCGGGGCACCTGGGAGGGGCTCGGTCACAGTTCACGGGTGCTGTCCCACACTGACTGGCTTTGTGACTTAAGGCGAGTCTCGCTATCTATACAGTGGGCAGGAGGTAGGGTCTCTCTGCCCTTCTAGCCACTCCCAGCCGTCAGCGCCCCCTGAGTTGTTATGACACAGCAGGGAAGTTGCAGGGAGAGAAAGGCTGCTCATACTGGGAGCTGGAGGGGAGGGGTGAAGAGTAGCCCCTGATGCACAGGGAACCTTGGGACTTTTCCTCCCTTCCTCTGGGCCTTGATCTTCTCATCTGTGGAACTGGCAGATCGGACTAGTTGATCTAGTCCAACCATTATTTCCCCACAATTCTGTCTCAATAAATACACATAGAATCCATATGGACTCTAAAATTCCCTGATTGTTATTCCATTAGGAAAAGAGACAAGCAAGCAGACGCTTTGCCCTCAGACTGGTCCTGACCTCTAGAGTGCCCCAAAGTGTCCCAGCTGAGCGTTACCATGTGCACTTGGGGTCCTTCCTGCCGCTATCACAAAGGGTAAATGCTGGAACCTTGAGTCCCTCTAGACGACGGGCTAACCTGCCTTTCTGATGCTCCAGGCCTGGATGCTGAGCTCCACCTTCAAGCTGCTGCCATAGCTGCCCCTTGTCCAGTCTCCGGTGTCCTCATTTCCAACAGACTGAGGCTCTGTCAGCTCCACGTTGACGCCTGGTCTTTTTGTGGTTCCAGGGGCTCATGGAACACTGTTACCTGGTGTGGCCCATGTTTCCTCAGTTTTATCTTCTAATGCTTCCATTGATTTTTAAATTTCAGTGCAAATGTAAAGCCAACCGAAGTTTATGGAATGTAGGAAAGAAGAATCCATCTAAAATCTCTTCAACTTGGAACTAGGATTACCTCCCCCAGCCCCCAAGGTCTGCATTTGTCCTCTCCACCCTCTTTGCTCTACACAAGGCACACGACCTTCCAGTTTCAAACAAGCCTTCCTCTGCTGCTGTGCTTACATAAGGACACAGTCTGGCTTCCCACGTCCCTAGCTGTGACATGAGCATTAACCTCCTCTAGGCTCCTTTCTAAGAGGAAGACTGGATCCCATCAGTCTCGCTTAGAGATACAGGTGGCGCCTCTTTGCCTTCAGGTAAGCCCAGCGTCACTGTCCTTAGGTTGCTACCAGGCAGAATAATAGCAAAGACTAACTTTCATTGTGCTTTCTGTATTTCAGGCTCTTTGCTAAGTGCTGTATGTATTCTACGTATTGCATCCTCATAACCATCTTAAGAGGTGGGTCATATTATTATCCACTTTTTGCAGACAGGAAAATTGAGGCACTGAGAAGCGACCCATGCTCAAAGTCACCTAGTTGGAAGGAATGGTGCTGGGATTTGAATCCTGTTTTGGAAGACTGCTGCTTATCACAGTACAATCCCCTCTCATCATTTTGAGAAGCTTCCTGAGATTACTCTTGAGGGATAGAGTTCAAAGTGTCTTTATCTTTGCCTCCAGGTTTTCTTATGATCCCCCTTGAAAGACACTTTGCCTTGTGCCTCTCTGCTCTGATACTAGATTGGAAACAACTCAAGCAGAGGATGAAGGCAGAGATGCTCAGAAAACACTGGTTAACTTGAATCCACCTCTGCCCCCGTAGATTCCCTGTATCATACACCCTTCTTACCCCCTTCCTCATCCTCTCTGCATTTGGGCTCTGCATGTGCCTCTGCCCAAATTTCCAGGGACAGACATCCTTGTGTCCATGTACAGGGTCCTGCCTGGACTCTGATGTTGCCCCTTCCCCTTGCCAAAGCCCTCTCCTCTTCTGGTCTCCAGCATGCTCCTCACAACTGGTCATTTTGCTTCTGCCAGTTTCTCTTCTGTCTCCATCCACAATCCTCCCACACAAGTCAGGGAGCTGTCCCCAGCTTTGCCCCCACCACCATTACATGGCCCCCTCACAGCCCAAACTGGGGACACAGGAGCAGTTCATAAACACGAGCTGGATGAATATTTAAAGGGAAGTAGTAAGTAGTATATTAACAACTTACATGGATGTTGTAATGCTCCACAGTGAAATATTCCCTCCCTTCTTTGCAAAATTATCATTCCAAACCACGGAATACATTAGGTTTTATGATCCACTCGCTTCTTTGGGGAGATACAAATCTTGAAACATCATCTTCATATGACAGGGAAAAGAGTCCCCTGGGACACAAGATGTTTAAGAATGTTAACTGAGAATCAGAAATAGTTTGTGACTAATATCAGGGTTTTGTTTATGGACAGAAATAAATCCCCAGTCTAGGGCTGACCTGTAAAAATCGGATCACAAATGATGGAATGGGGGAAACAATCTGAATTTAAAGAGGTGACTGGGGAGGGCAGGGTTGCAGTGTTTAGGAGCTAATATTTTCTGACCATAAATCTCTATGCTGTGAAACATTACTAGTCACCAACTAAAATAAGTATGATAGAAACTAGGAATTTATATCGATGGTCTACAGTCACCAAGGTCTGTAAATAGGTCATATGAAATGAAGCAGTTCCTTTTTCTAGGATCATCAAAAGAGGTCCCCTCACCCTTCTTTCACTGTTCAGATGAGGAACTATCAGTGGTACTTGACACAACAGAGGCAGAGGAGGATGCATTGGCTTTTGGGGGTCTGTGTGACTCAAAGTAGGGTGGGGGTCCTCACGTGGGAGCACAGCTTTGGGAGAAAGAAGACCCATGTTTGCTTCTTGCTTGTTACACTTAGTCAGGCTTCTTCCCTGTTTAAAACTCATCACATATGATATGATGTATAGAAAAGCCTAAAGGCTCCATACAAAAACTACTGGAACTGATAAATTCAGCAAGGCAGCAGGATACAAGATTAATATACAGAAATCAGTTGCATTTCTTTATACCAACCAAAAAAGTAAAACAATACCTTTTCAAACTGAACTCCTCAAAATAAAATGTTTAGGAATAAATCTGACTAAGGAGGTGAAAGACTTCTATGCTGAAAACTATAAAACGTTAACAAAGGAAATGGAAGATGATTCAAATGGAAAAATATCCCATGCTCTTGGATTGGAAGAATTAATACTGTTAAAAGGCCATACTACCCAAAGCCATGTATATCTGTATAGATATAATGCAATCCTTACCAAATTACTCATGATATTTTTCACAAAACTAGAACAAATAATCCTAAAATTCACATGGGGCTTCCCTGGTGGTCCAGTGGTTAAGAGTCTGTCTGCCAATGGAAAGGACACCAGTTCAAGCTCTGGTCCCAGAAGATCCTCACATACCTCGGGGCAACTAAGCACACAAGCCACAACTACTGAGTCCACACACCCTAGAATTCATGCTGCACAACAAGAGAAGCCACTGCAATGAGAAGCCCATGTGCTGCAACTAGAGAGTAGCCCCCACTTGTCACAGCTAGAAAAAGTCCACACATAGCAACTGCAAGCGAGCAGAGCTAAAATAAATAAAACTAAAAAAAAATTCATATGATATCATGAAAGATCAGAATTGCCAAAGTAATCTTGAAGAAAATGAGCAAAGCAGAAAGCATAATCCTCTCAGACTTCAGACAATACCACAAAGCTACAGTAATCAAAACAGCATGATATCAGCACAAAAACAGACATATGGATCAACAGAAGAGAACAGAGAGCCCAGAACTAAATCCACACACCTATGGTTAATTAATCTTTGACAAAGAAGGCAAGAATACACGATGGGAAAAAGTTTCTCAGCAAGCGGTATTGGGAAAGCTGGAACAGCTATGACAGTCTCAGGCTTTTCTTACTGTTGTTGTTTTTTAATTTGTATTTAAAAAAAATTGAGATATCTAACATTAGAGTGTCCTTATTTTTGATGATCAGTTTTGAGGAATATTGGTCAGGTATTTCATAGCATGTCCTATAGAAATTTGCCTGATATATTTTTTTCTTGATTAGACTGAGCTTACGGGTTTTGGGGAGGAAGGCCACAGAAGCAAACTGCCATTCTCATCACATTATATCAAGAGTACCTCCCAGCAACTTGTCTGATCACTGTTGATGTTGACCTCGATCAGCTGGTTGAGGTAGTGTTTCTCAGATGTCTCCACTGTCAAGTTTCTCTTTTTCTCCCCTTTTATAGGAGACCCTAAAATTAACAAAGAGAAGTTATACTCTACCTGTTGAGGGTGGGGTGTCTACATAAATTATTTGGAATTCTTCTGCATGGGTAATTTGTCTATTCTATTTTTCCTACTTATTTATTCAAGCATTTATCTGCATCAGTCTGGACTCATGGATATTTAGTTTATATTTTGGGTTATGAATCCAATACTACTTTATTTTGTTGCTCTTATGTCCCAGTGATATACTCCCCATTAGTGGGTTTAAAAAATTTTTTTTTAGTAATTTCTTACTTTTTGGCATTATAAGAAGCTCTAGGCTTATCTTGTATATCTTCTACACTATCCCAGGCTAAGTCATTTCTCTGTGAATCCTCCCTTTAACTGGAATCTAGTATAGAAACCAAGAGTTGGTACCAGGTTTTCCTTTTTCCTGGGCTTTCCTGGTGACTCAGACAGTGAAGAATCTACCTGCAATACAGGGGACCTGGGTTTGATCCCTGGTTAGGGAGATCCCATGGAGAAGGGGATGGCCACCCACTCCAGTATTCTTGCCTGGACAGAGGAACCAGGTGGGCGACAGTACGTGGGGTTGCACAGGGTCGGACATGACTGAATGGCTACTATTTTACTTTTCTTTTGCTTTTTGCTATGGAGTCATTTGTTGCCATCGTTGCCTTGCCAGGTAAGACACAAGGTAATATATGTGTGTACACTAACCTATGTATATACACGTATCTCTAAAGATTTCTTTGTGTAACCATCTGTTATATTACATCAAACATGAATCCAAACTACTATCTCCAGCCACATCACCATGTTGATCATTCAAAGCTATCTCCCCCTGCTTACCTGAAAACTTCCACTTCAACAAGGAGATACCTGGCTCCACCATCTGCCATCCACAGACTCATTTGCTCAGTTCCAGTGGTTTCAAAATTGTTAACCTGTACGCACACGGAAACTTTGTCAACCAGAGTGAAATGCTTGTGTGCCTTTGGTTCTGTAGACTCCACTGATTTCGAGTTACCTGGCTGACTCAATGGAAAATACTCTGAGGCTGGGAAAGATTGAAGTCAGGAGGAGAAGGGGACGACAGAGGATGAGATGGTTGGATGGCATCACCGACTCAATGGACATGAGTTTGAGCAAACTCTGGGAGACAGTGAAGGACAGGGAAGACTGGTGTGCTGCAGTTCATGGGGTCACAAAGAGTTGGACATGACTTAGTGACTGAACAACAGAACAACAATCTTTTTCTCCCACCCCTTTCAGAGAGGTTGTTTCACATATTTGTACATAACTCTATTTTCCCCTGGGAGGCAGATTTCAGTCCATGTAGTCAGCCTCAGACCGTCTCTGGGACTGCCTCTTTCTCCTGACTTCCCTCCCTCTCTTCCACCCTTCTGCCCTCTTCTTGGACCCTGATTTCATCCTGCTCCCCTTCAACTGGTGTGGGCCAAGAAATACATATTCAGATTCTATCTTTAGGAGCAAAGGTGTGTTCTTACAATTGGTAGTGATGCTCCATGGATCTCTAGGGGATGAGGTCCATTGTCCTAGGTCCTCCAGAGGATAGAAACTAGGTGCTAACTTAATCACCATCCAGACAGCAGGGATGGACGGGAAGATAGGGTGAATAGGGTCAGAGAACACCTGCCACATGAAGGACTGTGGAGACAGGCTGGGAGGCTGGGTGGGAATCAGCCATGCCACAGCCATGCTGCAGTTTCACAGGATACAGATTTCAAAAGTCAAATCATTCATGGAAACAAAATTTCATTTGCCTTTAAACATTCTGTACTTCAAATATCTCTAATATGTGTATTTTAAAAAAGTCATCAGAGTATTAGAGTACTCTGAAAAATCACCCACTTCTCCTTAAAAGGCAATCTAAATAACATTCTTGTAGTTATAACAGTCTCTGTGGCTTTAGGGTGGTGGGGGGCTGAAGCGTCAAGTGACATCCTCATCAGTTCTGTCCCTGGGCATGAGAAGGAAGCCTGACAGCTGAGCACTTCTTGCCTTTGATAAACACCTTTCTTATTCTAATTACACCTTTCCCTAAAGTAACTTTTCCAGCTCTTTCACCCCACTCCTTACATCCCCTGTTTCAAAGGAGCCTATTCAGACAGCTTGTGAACAATGCTGCTTCGGGATGGTTTAATCGGGGGTAAGGAAACCTGTAGAGGGTCTTATCTGGGGTGAGCGTCTCAAGCATCTAAGATTATCTCCCTGTCACCTTGTGACCCGTCTTCTTCATGCTACCTTTTAATTTTGGTAGCAATTACAGTGTATATGGATAATGCCCATTAGCATATTCATGGTCATCTCGTCATATTTATTGTCCACACAACTCATTAATCTTCATCTACTTTGTGCGCTTGACAGCTCAATCTATTTTGCAATCTCTGGGAAGCAGCCATAGCCCCATAAAGCCTTTGTTTTCCTGTAAATAAACTGTGTTGGGGACCAGAGGACAATGGTTCATCCCGTGGTGATTGACACCAGCCATGGTTCCTAATCAGGATGGGACTTCATTGCCAGCTGAGTCGAGTGGTTATGGGGCCATTGTTCCATCGCTGCCAGGGCAAGAACACACACAGACAGTCACCTTCGCAAGATGGGTTGATTGTTCTTCAAGATTAGACCGAGGTGCCTTATTATCCGTCCCAGACAGCAAGGCATCTCACCCAAACAGACACATTTGCAGGAACGGCCAGTACACTGGCTGGATTTGAATTGCTAATGTATAATCTGCCCAGCACAGATGTGCAATGAATATTTGGATGTTGTTTTGCCCGTCAGTCTAGGAGGCTGAATTGATGAGGTGATGAGTATTCAATGATGGGTCCTGGACATTGGCCAACAGCAGAGTTTGAGCACTTGGACTGGAGATAATCAGATTACCCCCCAAAGTACCTTTGTAGTAATTTAGCGGTAAATTCTGTTACAGAGGCTGTTCAGTGGGAAGTTTTTTTCCTTTTCGGTGTAACTAGATGTTTTGTTATGCTTTTCAGACTTGGGACACATATAGAAGCCTTCTGTCCTTACTTGCCAACTGTTAGGGCTGTGAGTAATATGGAACTGACTGCCTGAGTTTGAATTGGTCATTTTTGAGCCTATTTTCTCAAGCTCCGTGTGCCTCAGTTTTTTCAGCTGTTAAAATGGGTTGAAAAAGTCTATCAACCGTATAGAGCTGCCATGAGAACTCAATGAATTGATAGCCATAGAATAAGTCCTAGAATAGTGCCTGGCTCATAGTAAGTGCTTAACAAATATCAACTATAAACATATTATAGGTCACTTGCTTGCTCTTGAGATTACTGTGGTCAAATAGGTTGGGTACACTGGAAGTAAAAGTAAACCACCTTCAGTATCTCAAGATGTCTCCTGGCCTTCATCATGCTACTCTGCCTAGTACATTCACAACTGTATGGAACATTTCCCACACTTATTTGACAATGAAAGCCTTTTCTCTGGAGCATCTTTTATATCTGATTTTGCCTAGAACACACTATAGGAAAATCTACCTAGAATATGTTAACACAACAGTTGAAATGGTTTAAAAGAAAAACACATGATTCAGGAATTTTATATAAAATCAAGCTATTCATATGTGAAGGCAATGGGAATTAATTATGCAAATACATGTATTCTCTCTGAAAAAATGGTACTCAAAGTGTATTCTTAGGAACAAGATGATAGCTCTGAAGGAGGAACTCAAGAATGGCAGACAAGAACTTGTAGGAAGTGGTGAGACCAGTTGATTGTATTGAAATAATTCTAAACAACTGCAGCAAGTATCTTGTCAAAACTGACATCAAAGATTAAAATATTTGGAAGAAATTATTTTACTAAAATAATGGGCTATTGGCATACATCAATGCAGATCAAAAGAATGAAGGGGAAAGGAAAAGCAAGTGTCTTTTTTTAAGAAACAGAAAAAGAAGGTAGAAAGGATGATGCACTTCTGTTCGATAAAGGTATAATAAAAATAACCCCAACCCAGCAATCCCACTGCTGGGCATATACACCGAGGAAACCAGAATTGAAAGAGCCACGTGTACCCCAATGTTCATCACTGCATTGTTTACAATAGCCAGGACATGGAAGCAACCTAGCTGCCCATCAACTGACGAATCGATAAGAAAGCTGTGGTACATATACACAATGGAATATTACTCAGCATTAAAAAAAAAATTCATTTGAAGCAATTCTACTCAGATGGACGAAACTGGAGCCCATTATCCAGAGTGAAGTAAGCCAGAAGCAAAAACAACAAAACAGTATATTAACACATATATATGGAATTTACAAAGACGGTAACGAGAACCCAACATGCGAGACAGCAAAAGGAACGCAGATGTATAGAATAGACTCGTAGACTCTGTGGATGAGGGTAAGGGTGGGATGATATGGGAGAACGGCATTGAAACAACTTAATTATCATATGTCTAATCAATCGCCAGCCCAGGATTGATGCCCGGGGCTGGTGCAGCGAGATCTCCTGGGGCGGGGGGGGGGGGGGGGGGGGGGGGGGGGGGGGGGGG
>ML661897.1:34315194-34342336 GCA_007570785.1 Antilocapra americana | reverse complement strand
TAAAAAATTCTTAAATACAAGGTTTCTCTGCTCATTAGATAAATAAAAATAAAAAATAGAATATTCAAAATTAAAATTAGTAAAATAAAGAAAGTCAGGTCTGGCAACATTAATGTCAAGCAATGTAGAGTCAAAGAGTATGAAACTGTTAACTTCATTTCTTTATCCCCAGGCCCTTGCACAAGGTTGGCTGTGAACAGATATTAGTCTGATGTATTATGGAAGTGGAAGCAAAGGGCTATTAAGTTATATGGGAGGGACAGTTTGTCTGCCAGGGCTTCTTGAGTGTAAGATCTTCAGGTTTTTTACACCTATTTTATCTTCCCAACTTACCTTCTTCTGGGAACTGCATCCTCCTCCTTCCTCTGGACCCTCTTGGACTCCTTTCTCCCAGCTATGTGACTTCTCCCACTGTGTGACCCTTGGTCCTGCCCACAGTGGATGGGAGCCCACCTGAACCCAGCAAACAATAGTACCTTGCCTCCTGACTTGCTTCCTTGCTTTTGGGGAAGACACCTGAATCAAGAAGGCTCCATCATTGTCCTTTGATGATGTCTTTTCAAATGCTGATAAAGAAGGCTGGTTTCTCTTTGGTGATGCAAACAGTAAGATGGAGGTTCTCCACTGCTATTGGTGGTCATGTTTCCTGCCATGAGAAACTAGCCTATAATGAAAGACAGTGATGTCATATATTATGTCAAAACTGTCAAAACTGGTTTTCTGATAGCATGTGAATTCCTAGTTCCATCTGAACCTCAGGCCTACCATTTCCCAATTCATTTATGCAATTTTTTCCTTGAATCATCTATCCCTATAACTTCCTAAATAAATTCCCCTTTTCTGCATTAGCTGCAATTGGGTTTCTGTCACTTGCAATCAAGAGTTCTAATACAATTACCTTGTTAAAGTTTTATCTATGTTAAAAAAACATAGTGGTATGTCCTGGCGTATGATATCGTATTAGTTCAGTTCAGTTCAATCGCTCAGTTGTGACCGACTCTTTGTGACTTCATGGACTGCAGCACGCCAGGCCTCCCTGTCCATCACCAACTCCTGGAGATTACTCAAACTTATGTCCATTGAGTTGGTGATGTCATCCAACCATCTCATCCTCTGTCGTCCCCTTCTCCTCTCGCCTTCAATCTTTCCAAGCATCAGGGTCTTTTCCAATGAGTCAGCTCTATGCATCAGGTGGCCAAAGTATTGGGAGTTTCAGCTTCAGCATCAGTCCTTCCAATAAATATTCAGGACTGATTTCCTTTCGGATGGACTGGTTGGATCTCCTTGCAGTCCAAGGGACTCTCAAGAGTCTTCTCCAACACCATGGTTCAAAAACATCAATTCTTCTGTGCTCAGCTTTCTTTATAGTCCAACTCTCACATCCATATATAACTACTGGAAAAACCATAGCCTTAACTAGAAGGACCTTTGCTGGCAAAGTAATGTCTCTGCTTTTTAGTATTAGTTACTGAATCACTAAGTTAGGTGTCCAGGTCCCACAATGAAAGGGAGCATATAATTTGGCTGAAAGCAAGAGGGACAACAAGGCAACTCAGTTTGAAAATAAACATCATCAACTAGTGATTTTTTTTTGAAAATTTCTTTTTTTGTGTGTGTACTACTGAATAGTTTTGCAACCTTTTCACATGCCTACTTTTTTCTGATTTTCCTTGTTTCTGCTTTTTAAATTTGCTTTTAAAAATTTTTAATATTTGCCTTTAGAATTTAAAGTTAACAATTTTCCTGCTAGGTTGCTTGCAGTAGCAAACAACTGCATCAATCCTAATATATAATAGTAACGGATTAATTAGGACAAACTATACATCCCAAATAGGGCAAAAGTCGGAAACACAAATGTTTAAAAATATACTGTGAGAACATAAGTGACCAATAAGATTTTATGCTTTCTTTTATATTTGAAATTTTTTATCTTATGAGAAAATCAACTTATGGAGTATCAGAAAATATAAGCAAACAAAACAAGATTTTAATGCCTACTGATTAATAATACCCATCTGATTGCTGGGAAAAATATAAACCTCAGATATGCTGATGACAGCACCCTTACGGCAGAAAGGGAAGAGGAACTAAAGAGCTTCTTGATGAAGGTTAAAGAAGGGAGTGAAAAAGCTGACTTAAAACTCAACATTCAAAAAACCAAGATCATGGCATCCAGTCCCACCACTTTATGGCAAATTGATGGGGAAAAAGTAGGAAGAGCAACAGATTTTATTTT
The DNA here is from genome assembly GCA_007570785.1 of Antilocapra americana. Taxonomy (NCBI): domain Eukaryota; kingdom Metazoa; phylum Chordata; class Mammalia; order Artiodactyla; family Antilocapridae; genus Antilocapra; species Antilocapra americana. The sequence goes on along the minus strand of ML661897.1, from coordinate 34,340,100 downwards.
CTTGGGACTCTAAAATTACTGCAGTGACTGCAGCCATGAAATTAAATGATGCTTGCTCCTTGGCAGAAAAGCTGTAACAAACCTAGGCAGTGGATTAAAAAGCAGAGACATCACTCTGCTGACAAAGGTTCATATAGTCAAAGCTATGGTCTTTCCCGTAGTCAGGTACAGATGTGAAAGATGGACCATAAAGAAGGCTGAGTGCTGAAGAATTGATGCTTTTGAATTGTGGTGCTGGAGAAGACTGTTGAAAATCCACTGGACTGCAAGGAGATCAAACCAGTCAATCCTAAAGGAGATCGACCCTGAATATTCACTGGAAGGACTGATGCTGAAGCTGAAACTCCATTACTTTGGCCATCTGATGTGAAGAGTCGATTCATTGGAAAAGACCCTGATGATGAGAAAGATTGAGGGCAAGAGCAGAAGGGGGTGGCAGAGGATGAGATGGTTAGGTAGCCTCTCTGACTCAATGGGGTGAGTCTGAGCAAATTCCAGGAGATAGTAAGGACAGGGAAGCTTGGCATGCTGTAGTTCATGGGGTCACAAAGAGTTGGATACAACTTAGCAACTAAACAACAACAATATAAATAACACATACATATTCTCACATTTATTCATTTTCATGTCTTTTATTTTCTACAAAAAATGGGACTACATCACATGTGCTTTTTTAAAAAATCAACTTAATGAGGTATAACTGACATGCAATAACATGTATTCATTTTAAGCATACAGTTAATTAATTCTGATAAATTTAGAAACCCTTATAACCACCACCATAATAAAGATATAGGACATTTCCATCATATCAAAAAGCTCCTTTTTGCCCTTTCCTAGCCAGTCTCTTATCCTGGGCCACAGGCAGTAATCAGCTTTCTGTCACTACAGATTAACTTTACTTTTTCTTTCCTTAAGGTTTCATATTCATGGAATCATACAATATGAACTCTTTCTGTGTCTGACTTCCACTTAGCACACTTGAGATTCATCCACATCACTGGGCTCATCAGCATTTCATTCCTTTTTTATTGCTGAGAAATAGTCCATCCCATGAATGTACCACAATTTGTTTATCTGTTCACCTGCTGATGGACACTTCTTCAGTTTTTGACTATTAATGAAAAAAGCTGCTTTGAACATTTGAATAAGTCTTTGTTTAAATGTTTTCACTTATTTTAGGCAAAATTTCTAGAAATGGAATTGATGGGTTGTATGGTGTCACGTTTAACTTTGTATGCACCTTTCAAACTGTTCTGAGTTGTTCCATTTTCTATTCCTATCAGCAATGTGTGAGAAGTCCAGGTACTCTACACTCTCACCAACATTTTTACTGAATCTTCAGTTTTATGGGTGTGCACTGATATCTCACCATGGTTTTGATTTGCACTTCTTTTAGGACCACTGATGTTGAACATCTTATCATGTTTATTGGCCATTTGTAGAGCTTCTGTGAAATGGCCCTTCAAATCTTTCCCTGTTAAAAATAAGTGGGTTGTTTGTTCTCTTGTTGTGAGACTTCTTTACATATCCTGGGGGCAGGTCTTTATCAGATATATAAAATATTTTGTTCTAGCCTGTGACTTTTTTTTTTTCGTAAATCGGTGTCCTTTGAAAAGCAATTTTTAACTCTGATGAAGTCAACTTACCAATTTTCCCTTTTATGTTTTATGCTTTTTTTGTATCCTATCAAAGAAATCTTTGCCTACCCCAAAGGCTGTGGAGATTTTCGATTCTAACTTCTACAGTCTGGCTTTTATGTTTAGGCCTATGATTCACTTCAAGTTCATTTCTGCATATAGTATGAGGTAAAGGTTCTTGGCAGAAATTAACTGACCATAGGTGCAGATGTATTTTAGAACTCTGTTCTATGGCACTCTACAGTTTACACATCAGCTTCACATCCTATGTGTCACTGAATCATTTCATTCAGTCCTCTTACTGACTCTCTTCACAACCATGTTATGGGGTGGGCTTCTTAGACCTGATTATACCCATTTTATAGATAAAGAAACCTAGACTTGAGGACTATCACCTAAGGACACATCAATAGCTGTGGAACCCTGAAATTCTGGCTTAAGTAATACAGAAAAGTAAAGGCTGATCTGGTATCATCAGCTTAGCAGTCTGCTCTAACTCTGTCAATTTCTTGGGTAAGTGGTTGGTCACAAAGGTAAATCACAACTGTGCTATGCCTGTCCCTCCCAACCCCCCACCAAACCCCAACACAGATACACACATACATACACACAATACAATTTTCTAGGCTGTATTTGTCTCAAAAGACACCAGTGGCTGGCCTAGTGATAGTGGTTCCTACAAAACAGTTCAGCACTTGCTTGTGGTCCTGCTTCTGGATCACCAGACTGGTTCACCCTTACTGTGAGCTCCACCCAATCCCCATCCTCAGGGCAAGGGCAGAGTGCCGGCTCCAACAGCTACTTGGCTCAGAGTCAGCACGGTAGAATCTCTGCTGATCCCCATTCTCAAGGGTTCCTGTTTAATCAGAGGACAGCTGTCACTGAGAAAGCCCTCCACCCCTCAGATAGCAGGCACGAGAGAAATAGTGTCTGGACAGTGGCACCCTCACAGGCCGTTAGGGATACAGCTGCAGGGGACTGAGGTTAGGAAAGAAGGAGTAAGGAGTTCAAAGCGGTCTGAGGTAACAGGCTTCTGACAGTAGAGGTGGCGTGAGGCACTTCAGAACGAACTTAGAGGAGGGCTTCAACAGTCCCTGTGTGACTTCAGGCAGGTCCTGTGCTATGGGGGCCTATATCCCCACCCATGGAAGAGCACATTAGGTTGGGTGATTTTTGGGGTCCTAGTCAGCTCTGAGTGGACTTGATTCTGGGACCTGGAAATGCAAAGAAAGGAGGTCACACAACAGTGATGTTGGCCAAGGCAGAGGGAGAAGGGCTGATGATCAACAGTGATAGGGGATGAGCAGAAGGCAAGGCAGGGGAGTTTACAAGTGCCTCATTTTCTTTAAGGAAGAAATTAATGTGAAACTGGCATACTGGGCTGGTGAGAAGGTGGCAAGGCATTTATTGATGAGGCACCCATAGTACAACCGGAAGAATTCTTGTCCCGGTCCAAGGCTTCATAGCTGTAAGCCTCAGCTTTTCCACAGAGAGCATGGCTACAATAATTACCTGGAATGATGCTAAAAAGAGCTCTGCCACAGCCTAACCCCATAAACACAGTATTCTTAAGAACACAAATACTCTAGAATTAAGCATCTTAAATCCTATTTTTCCATGTTCTGTAAAGTAATTAGCCTCCAATTAAAATAAACTTACAAAAAAAAAAAAAGAGCTCTGCCAACTCTAAAGCCTTCCCAAACAGGAATTCAGTATCATTAGTCATTAGATCCTTTCCAAACAGGAAGAACCACAATACTGATCCCTCTTAGCTGACAGAGTGGATATCTTTTCTATGTACATGCCTTGACCCCCACCTCCAACTTGTATGTGTGTGTGTATAGAATCTGAGCTAACTGGTAGAGATCCATGGGCAATAGGGGTCAAGAGTTGCATCCATGTGCATATGGGAATGAGCTGACATGGGAAAACAGTCACCTCTTTGAAAGAGAATGCATGAGAAAGAACCTTTAATCTCCCATCTCCGTTCACCCAGGCTTGGGGAGCAGGGGGTGGGCATGACAGTATTTTCTGGCATGGAGTCTTTCAAACATGCAACTCTTAAAACCCTTTGAGTAACCTCTCTGGTGGTTCAGTGGTTCAGAATCTGCCTCGCAATGCACAGGATTTGGGTTCAATTCCTAGTTGGGAAACTAAGAGCCCACATGCTGTGGCGCAACTAAGTCCATGTTGTAACTATTGAAGCCGAAGTGTTCTGGAGTCCACAACTAGAGAGTCTGTGCCCTTGCAAGGATATACCCCACGTGATGAAACTAAGACCTGGCACAAGCAAATAAATAAAAAAATATTAAACAAACCAAAAAACCCAAAATCTTTTGAGCTACATCAGCTTGAATTTCTGCTTTGTGAAAGTAAATGATCCTGATAACTCCACTAGAACTTTGAATGACCCAGTGTCACTCAGTGAGGGCTACTGGGCATGATTCCTCACGGGGTGGGCAATGGGGTGCGCGTGGGATGCCAGTACCTCTTTTAGGTTCAGAGCACTAATCTGAAGACAGAGTATCCTGTCCCCCAGCTTTGCTTTGAATCAAAGAATGCTGTACTTATTCTGAATTTCATAAAATATTAAAGGTCATATGATACTTATGCTCGTCAGAGGGGAGCTGGCTGAGACATTCTGGTACAGTGCCATCCTGGATGGATCAGGTAATTGGGGTCAAATCCCAGTCTACTCACTTTTCAATTGCGCCTTTCAGCAAGTCTTTCACCTCTCTGAGCTTCCTTGTGTACAAAATGAGGAACAATCATATCCACCTTATAAGATTGCTCTGAAAAGGGAAGATGAGTAACAAACAAACCCTTCCGAAATCTGAGGACCTGAACAGCTGTGCCTGCAGTAGGGTAGAGGACTTCTGACTGAATCTGAGCCTGGGCAGGGTGGAGGTACACTGAAGGATGGTAAAGTGGTTGGACTGTGAATCAGAAAGCCTTGAGACGCTGCTCAGCTCTCCAGGATGTATGACACAAGCAACTGCGTAACCGTACTTATCTCTAAAGGGAAGAGTACCGAAACCTCATAGAACTGTTAGGATTAAATAAGCTGTCTAACATAGCCCACAGTTAAGTGTTAGAATTACTAATGTTAACATCCTGGCAGTTTACTTCAGTCTCCTGTGCTTCTGTGCTCCCTAACTTCAGCTTAGTTCTGGAAGCTGTGAATACTACTCCTACGGGCAAAGCTCCATCCTAGGTCCAAGAGGCAGGAGTTAATATGCCAGAGGCTGGAAGCTCAGGCTGGGCTCTACATCCTTTCCAGATCTGTGGTCTTACTGTCCACTTGCTGCAGCTTAAGGCAATGAAGGGAAGTTAAACTTAAGAGCCATAAACTCATGTAGTCCACTTTGGAAGGATCTGCATAAAAACAGTCAAATAGGCAAAAGTTTTAGTGCTTGGAGTGGGTAAGCATCAGTTATGGCTCAGAGCATGACCAAGTCTGTCTTTCCTAAACCCAGTGGACCCAGTCATCAGGTCTTTCTGGAAAGGCTGCTGTTCCCTGAGAAACACACGCACCAAACCACAAAAGATGTAGTGATCTCCTTTACCGGATGGCAAGCTTTCACAATGCCGAAGAGAACTCAACTGAACTTCTCATTCTGAAAGACTCAATAGACCTGACACTCTCATTTTAGAGAACTTCTTATTGGTACAGTCATTTCTTTAAAATGCTTCTGGCATATAGACAGACATGACAAATCACAATCTGAAACTCCATCCTCTAAAGAACCTCAAAGAACAAAATAGTAGTGCAGCATGAACCCATGTGGAACTTCTGCAGTAATTTTTGATATCCCCAAATTGCAAAAATAGCTAGCATTTACACAGCCCATACTCTGTGCCAACTACAATTTTAAGTACTTTACATATATATAACTCATCACAACCCTATGAGGAAAGTACAAGAGTACTTACTCCACTTTACAGATGAAGAAGCTGAGCCAGAGATCAAGCAATTTGCCTAAAGTCACATTGGTTAATTAGGCTCTCAGGTCTTTGCTCTTAAGAGTTGATTAATGGGGAGCCTTTGGCTGGTGATCTTTATTTTTTAAAAATTAACTTTGCTTTAAAGATACACTGAAAACTGCTTTACGTTTATTTGTACTTAGGTGGTGGTGGTGGTATCTGGCTCTTGCAACCTCATGGACTGTAGCCCACAGGCTCCTCTGTCCATGGGATTTCCCAGGCAGGAATACTGGAGTGGGTTGCCATTTCCTTCTCCAGGGGAACTTCCTGCTCCAAAGATCAAACCTGCATCACCTGCACTGGCAGGCAGATTCTTTACCACTGAGCCGTCAGGGAAGCCCCATATGTACTTAGACCAACAGGTAAATAACTAACTTCAAGACTGGTAAGTGCTATAAGAGGGTCAGAAAATGTGGAAGGGGAAGGCTTCCAGTTCCGGAGTTGGGTGGAGGGTCAAGGAAAGCTTCCTAGCAGTGGCATTAGAGTTAGGCCTTGAAGGGTAAGAAACACTAGTGTCTTACATTTAGTAGGTGCTTACTTAATAAAACACAAATATTAATGAAGTTGACGACTCAGATGACACCAGGAAACAAAACTTTTTAGTCGCTCAGTCGTGCCCAACTGTTTGTGACTCCATGGACTGCAGCCCCCCAAGGCTCCTCAGTCCATGGGATTTTCCAGGCAAGGATACTGGTGTGATTTGCCATTTCCTTCTCCAGGGGATCTTCCCGACCCAGGGATCAAAACCAGGTCTCCTGCACTGCCCTGAACACAGTGCATACCACATGCGTGACAACAGCCATTCATTCCAATATCCAGTTACTCTAGTTTCTGACTTAAGGCCTGGCTGTCTAAATGCCTAATACCACACAGCAGATAACGGAGGCTGAAATCTAGCATTTTTTTTCTCTTCCTATGATAAGTACCTTTTATTATCATGTCTGTGTGCAAACCACAATAAATCATCTTCTTAAAAAGACAAAAAACACAGAGCATTCTTGCTATGGATCCAGGTAAAGGTATGACTAACAAAAATTTCCTCACAGAGGTCACTGAACACTGAGGTGGACTGATTCTAGGAACTATAGCAGTTGTCTTCTCATGAAGCCAAATTAATCAATTTTGATGATACACTTTAAGTATTAAAACCAAGTAAGGCACAATGTGACTCAAAGTTTATAAGTAGAGTAACAATAATCTAGAGAACATATAATTAAAATATTCTGCTGAACATGGAATTGTACTACAATTTGTATCTTAATCACCATTGGTAATACTCAGAATTATTATAGCATAACTGTTTTTCTGAAAAAGTAGTCTGGGAGGTATAGGGTAGAGGAAAGTGACTCAGATTCAAGTATATTTAAAAATTTTTTCCTCTGTACTAGATACTAGGTTTTTTCCTTTGGTTTCAAAACTGGGTGTATAATCTACAAATGTGATATTACTGAATACAGCATAAAGACTTAAAAAAACATACGATTATACCAGCAGTTTGGTGACATATTGGTAAAGCTGTTCAGTAAATGCTTCAGGGGAAAACTTCTCCTTCACCCTGTTTCTTCCAGCCAGTCCCATTGTGGCTTTTAAGGAAGGTTCATGGATGAACTTTTCTATTGCTTCTGAGAAGTGTTCTGGATCAGGGTCACACAGAAATCCTGTGACGCTGTGGAGGATGGACTCCAAGGGCCCGCCTGAATTAACAGCAATGACTGGGCACTGCATGTACATGGCCTCCAAGGGAACGATGCCAAAGTGCTCATTGCTTGGTGTGTAAAGTACACATGTGCAGCCTCGGAGGAGTGAGATTTTCTGTTTGTCTGAGCAAGACCGAAGGAAGGTCACATATTGACCTAGGTCAGACTGCTGGACCATTTTCTTCAACTCCTGGTAGTGCTGTACGTTCTCCAGGACTCTCTCATCATAACCACCTGCAATGATCAGATGAACTTTGTCCCAGTCTTGGCATGTCAACCTCCCACGCAGCTTTACAAGGGCTTCTAGTGCCAAAGTCAGATTTTTCTTCCTTTCATATCTGTTGATGGAGAGGAATATGAATTTTTTCCCCTGGGGGACTATGTCATCAAGCTTTTCAGGAATAGCAGAATCAAAGCTGACAATATTCAGAGATGGGTAGAGGACAGCAGGGTCTATGTGAGACAGGGACTTGAACGTTTCCTTGAAAATGGCGGCTGTGAACCGGCTGTTGACCAAGATGCAGTCTGCCATGCCTGTGGTATATTCCTCTACCCAGTCAATTGGGGCCCTGTATAGGCGTTTAATAAAAGAATCTCTCCTGGTGAGAAGCAGATCTGGGAAGTGACAGTAAAACAGGATTTTCTTACGCCGTCTGGCCAGCTTGAACACGGGGATACAGGCAGACACCTAGCCAAAGCAAAAATTAGGAAATGAAGTGACTGGTCAACTAAACTTCAGCCAAATCAAATGAACTGACACCTGCCCTGTCCCCTAGTTTGTGAGTCCCTTGTGGGCAATGTCTGATTTTGCTTTGTGTTCCCCCAGACTTCCACCTAGTACAACGCCTGGCGTATAGAAGGCTGGGAGACATTTTCTGGATACATGCTAAATATTTAAAGTTGCAAGTCCAGTGGTTTCCTCTAGAACAGCACTGTCCAATGGAAATAAAAAAATCTAGTAACTATGCAACAACTTTTTAAAGGTTAAACTAATTTTAATGTATTCTAAAATATTATCACTTCAAACGTAATCAATAGTTAAGAAGTTAATGAGATCTTCTATTCTCTTTTTTTCACATTAAATCTTTAAAATCAGATGTATATTTTACTGTTACAGTATATCTCAGTTCAGGCTGGCCACATTTCAAGTGTTTAATAGTCACCCACGGCTAGTGGCTACCACACTGGAGTCACTCCAGAATCTACCTCCTCCTAAGGAACTGAATGAATGAATCATAGTAGTTTAGTATAGTTTAGAGTGGAATCAAGATTGCCAGGGCTTGAATTTCAGCTCTACTAGCTAGCAGTGTGACTAATTTACCTCTCTGTGGGCCTTCTTCTGTAAGGTGGTGACAATTATAGTTTAAAAAATATATATAGCTTTTGTCATTATTAAGTGCATTGGTAAAACCTGTAAGAATTTAGCACACACTATGTGCTCAGTATTCACTGAAATGTTAACCATAATCGTCACTAGAGACTTTCCTTCCTGTTGAGTAATCTTTACAAATCACTTAATCTCTAGCTCACTTAACACCTGAAAAAAGTGAACTTTATGGATACTGAGAGATTTATTCAAAGCTGGTGGCTCAGAGGGTAAAGCGTCTGCCTGCAATGCAGAAGACGTGGGTTTGATCTCTGGGTCAGGAAGATCCCCTGGAGAAGGAAATGGCAACTCACTCCAGTACTCTTGCCTGGAAAATCCCATGGGAGGAGGAGCCTGGTAGGCTACAGTCCATGGGGTCGCAAAGAGTCCCACACGACTGAGCAACTTCACTTTCACTTTTCACTTAGAAAGTAGCAGATATGGAACAAGAATCCAGGCTCTGCCAAGCTCCTTTATCCACTATAGTCTCAGCTGCCTGATGCTTCCTGACTAGTTTTACATATGTGGATCGCTTGGTAAATGCCATGTTTCTCAAAAAGAAGTAACCTGCACACAAGCAAGGATGACAAAAGTAACTCAGAAGTAACAATTAAATACAGATACAAACGTTATGTCATTTCTACCTATCAGTTTGGCAAAGATTAAAACAGTTTACAATAGTCAATGTGCACGAGAGTATAGAGTAAGAGGCTCTAGTCTCACTGTGGGAGACTAGAACGACACAACCTCTTTGGAAGGCAAATTTGGCAAGCTACTGTCATTTAAGACATACAACTTTTTGACCTACCAGTTTTATTTCTATGAATTTCAAAGACAATGCTTGCAGAAATACAAAAAAAATAAAGATATAAGGATGTTTATTACAACCTGAACTGGGACTTCTCTGGTGGTCCAGTGGTCAAGACATTGCTCTTTCAATGCAGGGGGTGTGGGTTCCACCCCTGGTCAGGGAACTAGATCCTACATGTTGTGCAGTGCGGCCAAAAACCAAATAAATAAAAACCCCAAACTGATTTATTCACACAAAGAAAACTGGTCACATTGCTACTGTCCTTTAGCAGAAAAATGTATAAAGTATGATACCTTCAAACAAAACCAAGTTTTCCAGTCATTGTCAAGAATGAAGTGAATCTGTAATACTGATATATAAGGATGTCCTAAGCAAAACTTTTTGATGAAAAAGAGCAAGCTGACCAATAGTAGGTGTGTCATAATCCTAGTTATAAATAAGATGATATATCTATAAACAGATGTCATATGCTAGTACAGCCACAAAAAATTTCTAAATGCATACAGAAACTGTTAACAGTGTCTATCTTTAGGGAGTGGAATCAGGGTGGGGTTTTTACATAAGTCTTCCACAGTATTTGAATTTTTAGTCCTGAGTAAATATTACTTTTTAAAATAAATATTTTTTGAGGGGGTGGGGAGAGATATAAAAAGGGTCTAGACTAGCTAGAGTCTAGATCCAGGTAAAGGGCTTGGGCTTTTCTCCAAAGGCTAATGGGGAGCCATGTTAAAGTTTTAACAGGGTCATGACATGTTGAGCTTCGGGTGTTTAAACACATTACACTACTGAGAAACAGAATGGCTTGACAGCGAAAGTTATAATGCGGTATGTGTAGCCTGGAAGTAGTGTCAACAGGAATAATGCCAACAAGAAAGGCATACAAGTTACTGAGAAGAAAAACTTGACTAAAGGATGGCTTCTAATGTTTGCGTTTCTTAGAGCGAGCCCCAAGGCCCATATGCTTCAGAATCACCCGACGATCCAGTGAAAATGCAGATTTCGGGGGCACACCTCAGGGGCCCAGGATGGAAACTCCTGAGGGTGGGGCCAAGTAATCTGCCACTTCAGCACGTCCATACTAAAGTTCGAGCTCCATGGTGTCACTCCCACGCGAACCTCTCCAGACCAGTTCCCACCTTTCCGAACCACAGACCGAGAGGTCAGCAGAGGTCCTGGGGCGGGGTGGGGGGCACCTCTCGGGAGTGAGTCAACGGGAACCGCGAGGGTCGGGCGTGGCCGCCTCACCTGGTCGCACACGACCACGTCGAACTCCTCATCGCCCAGGAACAGCACGTAGAGAGCCAGGAAGATCATGCGCACGTAGGCGCAGACAGCGGCGCCGCGGCCGCCCCATCCCAGGCTGCGAGGCAGCCAGTCCCCGGCGCAGTGCACCGACAGCTCACGGCTCTCCGCGAAGCAGTGGCCCGGGTCGTAGTGCGCTGTCCAGATCTTCACGCTGCAGCCGCGCGCCTGCAGCGCCAGCGCTGCGTCGAGCACCAGTCGCTCGGCGCCGCCCACGCCCAGGTCCGGGTGCAGGAACAGCACGCTTGGCTCGGGACCCGAGTCCGCGTCCCGGCGCGGCTCGTCCGCCATGGCCAGGAAGCCGCGCCTGCGCCGCCAGCCCTCGTGAGGGCTTCCGCGCAGGCTCCCCGGCCCGGCTGCCCGGCGGGCCCTAGCGGCGCGTGCGTCGGTTGGGCCACATCAGCGCGAATCTGTGGGTGTCTAGTAACTGCCGGAGGAAATGTCTCGTCTGACCGTGGCTAGATCTTCCCATTGGTAGAGACCTGAGTCTAGGAAGGACGCCGTGGCCCAGGGGGGAAGTACAGGAGGCCTGTAATCCCCACACAGCTGCGCGTCAAATCGCTCAGAGCAGCATTGCTACAGGCATATGGTGGGACAGCCCAGGCGTCCCTGGAGTCAGCGAGGGCCCTGCCAGCAGGTCTGGAGGCGGGACCTGGGTGGTTAGTTTCTCTGGCTGCGAGGCTCCGCCGCTCCTCTGCAATTGGCTTCAGCTGCCTGCCACCCTCCTATCTTCAACATGGTATGTGGCCCCCGTCTCCCTCCTTGTCCCGCTGTCCCCCAGGCGCCCCGATTCCTGCCTCCCGCAGTTTCCTTGCCTTCCCCAGCGCCCCCATGCGCGTCCCGGTCTCGGCCGTCAGGCCCAGGAATCTGGGGGCTGTCCGGCGGCGCTCACCAGTCTCGGTCCTTGTCTTCCTCTGCAGCCTGGCCCGACCCCCAGTGGCACTAGCGTGGGCTCCTCAGGGCGCTCTCCCAGCAAAGCAGTGGCGGCCCGGGCGGCGGGATCCACGGTCCGGCAGAGGTGAGGATCCTTGCGAACTTCTCGGCTGTGGGCTCCTAGAGATGGGGCCCAAGCATTCGTTGGTCTTGAGAAGGAGACCCCGGAATGTCACTATCCCTAAGGGCAAAACGAGCTTCTTGTGATGTCGCCATACGGTGAAGAGGTTTTGGTCTTTTTATGCCTCGAGACGGAGGCAACATTTTCTTTGCTCCGTTTTGAGTAATTACTCTTGAAAAAGGAAAATTAAACTGGAGTAACGTCACAGCATTGAGAAAACTGACGTCCTTAAACTAGTATCTTTAGACCTGAGCCTGGCACGTTTCTACCTGAAAGTCCCATCCACACACAGTCTAACATGATTCGTTCAACGCGCAGTTCAGTCTCCTTTCCCCTCAGCTCCCGCCCCTAATTATGTCTCCCTACGTCCTTATGGTACTGTTGTAAACTCGTTCGCCCAAAGCCAGAACTTCAGCATTATCTTGGGTTTTTTTTAATGCTCAGTCTTTATTCAATACGTTTATCTTGCACACTAAAACCTTCTCATCAGTTCTTTCCTTCTCCATTTTCTACTGCCTCAGTTTAGCCCTCAATTTCTCTCATCTAGAGAAAATTTCTACCTAACTCGTCTCCTCTCCAGGTAATTTGCACTCTAATGTGTCCTCTTCTCTGATTCTGTCGCACTGTTGGTTAGCTTCGGTGTTAGTTTATTGTTGCTTTAACACTGCAGGGGACCGGGAGAGGGTTACCAAGACTTCTTGTGGTGGTTTCTTTTTTCCTGCAGTCTGATTCTCCTCTCTCTCTCTCTATGATCTAGCAACAGTGAGTTTATTACTGTTTTCCGAACTCACTAGACATTTATCCCCCCCTCCCGCTACCAGTTTCTGTATATATTGAAGACTAGGCTCAGAGGTAATTTCCACTAGAGGTCTTCCTAACTCCAAAGGCAACAGTAGCTGCTAGTCTTCTCTTTTACTCCCAGGCATTTTGTCTATGCCCTTCTAATAGCATTTGTGTTTCCATAGTTATCTCCTTCATTAGACTCTGACAGAAACTGCCTGTTGTCTCTCTCTTACCATAAAACAATAGATGATGAGTGAAGGAAGGACTCAAACCACCCTGTAGTCTTGGGAGTTTTTTTTTTTTTTGGAAGTGGGGGTTGTTATCTCGAGAGGGAAAGAACTTTAACAGATAAATGAAAACTGTCCTCAGGGATGTGACGAGGTGACGAGGAATGAGACTTTTCTTATTGCTACAGTAAGTAAATCTAAAACTGATGGTGTGAACTCAGCTGAGACAGATTTCATCTCAAAGCAAAAAAAAAAAAAACTTCAGTGGAACTGTCAGAAATGCTATGATGATCCTGACTCATTGTGCCCTGCCATCAAGATGTTCAAGGCAAGGCAAGGATGGACCAGCTGTGGTGTAGGTTATTTGGTCTTGGAGTGCTGTCTTGTTTCCACCCTGCGTTTCAGAGATTCTTTGTACTGGAATGGAAGACATGTACGGTAGGGACAGTTCCTTGGGGAATGGGTCTAGTTAATGATAATTAGTAATATTGTGGCAGGGAAGTTGGGCCATCTGAGAACTTTTATAGGGAAGAAAAATCATGTACTTATTAAATATAACAAAATTATTTACTTAATAAAAATGACATAATTGCTGCACAAGTGAAATGGAGAAACAAACATCTGAGGACATAATGTAGCTTATCAAGTTGTGGGTGTTGGTGTCCTCTTTTAGAATTCAGTGTGGCTGGGGCCAGTGTAGCTAGATAGGCCATGGTTATATTGAGAGACCCTACAGAGTTCCCTCCTAGAATTTTGGTACTCTTTTAAGTGTTACTTCATGAGTGTAATATAATAGATATTGGCTGTCTATGAATATGTTCCCTTTTTGTGAGTTTGTAAGAAAAAGTTGAAGCTAGTAGTTAATAACAGTGCTGTGCATTATATAGCTCCCAGATTTGCATTTTGTCTCCATGTTCAATGAGGAAATAGAGGTAGTATCTTGGAGAAGAAATTCTGGGATTTAAGGTCAGGCCAGGGTTAGAGTTCTTGCTCTGTTGTTACCGTATAAAAGAAAGTTGCTAAGATGAAAAGGAACAGTCATGCATAATAAACTGTAAAGCTATAAAAGCTACAATATTCAGGATTAATGGGAGTCAGGGATAGTAAGATGATGGACTAGCCAGGGGTATTAAGGAAGTGATCAAATAGATACTTGAGGGTGCATGCCAGGCTCTATTCCTGTCATGAAGCTGTATCTGTAGAGAAGCTAGGTAGGGTTTGACCTCTGAACCTTATATTCCAATGTAAGAGACCACAGCCAAGGCAGATAGACAATTTCAGGCAGTAAGGCCAAGAAGAAAAGTTGGGTATAGAATAGAGAGTGGGTAGGGATAGGGTGTTCAGAGAAGGTGACATGTGACTTGAAACCTAAAAGAGACAAGGGAGCAAATCATGCCATGGAACAGCCAGAAGACCACCAAGTTAGAACCAAGCATGTTAAACGTTGGTTATGAAAACCATTGCGTTAGGGTATAGAAGAGGCAGTTACACAGTGGCCAAAAAGAAAGGGTAAAACAGACTCCAAAGAAATTTAGTTTAAAATTAAAATGTCCTGTGTGCCAGCAGATGTAAGAAATCTTCAAAGAGGCTAGACTGATTCCATGAGGGGGTTGGGGGCTCCTTGAGATGCTGAAGACAGGAACTGGAGTAGGGTGGAAATGGGAGTAGTAGAAAGTACCAGGGTCCTAATCTTGGCTCAGTGGAAGACTTGTCAGGTCCACACTGGGTTTATCATCTTGTTCAAATTTCATGTACTTACTCCACCGAGTAGATGATGTGTATCTATGTGAAAGATCTTCTGGGTATGAATTAGTCTGTAAATCCCTGTGTAATTATATTTACAATCAGTTTTCCCATAGAAACAGTCATACAAATGGAGTTAGAAGTTCTCAGCTGACCACATGGCCCATAATTAACATGTCTGAAATATAATCTTTTGAGTACAGGACACCTAAATCATTGTTTGACACTGTTTTTAGATCTAACAGGAACGCAGCTCTTTTTGCCAGAGCCCACACTGGAACCATGACTCCATTCTCCCACTCAGTGCAGCAGGGCAGGCTCCCATTGCTTCTTGCAGAGTGCTTCAGAGTATGGGATTAGGTCCATGGTAGTGTGAGGTGGGAGCAGGGTCAGAGTTTGAAGGACAGTGAGAAGAGATGGTGGGGATAGGGTATTCACTTTTGGTCTCTCCCTGTATGCCTGTTTTATCAAAAATCCAGAACCAGCAGCCCACATATTACTGGAACAGGATTTTGAGGGAAGGTGTGTTGGGATTTGGTTAATGGTGGGGAGCAGTGATAAAACGGGGCTTTCTATCTCTCTTCTTCCTCTCCCATTCCCTAGAATTTATAAGTTGGTGGTAAAGGGGCTGAAGAAGGTTTCTTGTGTCCTCTCTCACACTTACTACTTCTTTTCAAGTGGTCCCACTCTCACTCTTGAGTGGAGATGAGAAGTGGAACTGGAGGAGTGCTGTATGAGGGAATAGCTGCTGGGGAGGGTTTCCAGGGACCTGGGAGGGCACAGGAGGGATTCCCTGGTTCTTTCCAGGTCAGTGGCATTAGTGCTGTTCACTGCTTTTGTGTGCTAAGGCTGCCTTCCCCACACAGTTCACTTCACAAGCCTTGATCCCCCTTGTGAGGGATGAGTTCTGGTTGGGTATTCCTGCATTTTTCACATCCTACCTCTGTCGGAGATCTGTGGTCAGTATATCAAAATAATGAAAACCGATTACAAAATAATTTTTCAACAAATGTGTGCTCTGTTTTGAGACCTGGATTGCAACTTATGTTTTTTTTGTCTCTTTTGTAGAAAATACAGTAATTTGAAAAGATTTTAAAGTAGTCATTTTTAAATCAGATTATATGGATTCAGGGTATTTTTAAGCAGGAATTTTTACTTGATTTCACAAAAACTCATGTAAAGTGAACCTGAAAGCCCTTGTCCAAATGAGGCACCCAGATGTGTGAGCAAGTGAATGGGCACTGAGGTCAGAACAGGGTCCCCAGCTGCAGCTCGGCCTCCTGCTGACTGTGTGGTCTTTTTGCTTAACCTTTTATGAACCTTCTTTTCCTCATTTATAAGAGGGAGATGGTAACTATTAATAGTTTTCTGGGTTATTATATGTATCAGCCTATGGCAGTCACTCAGTTCTTAATGGTTATCATGATCAGTGGAATAAAAGCAAAACTTTGGAAGGTATTAGCAAAGAAAAAGTTAATTTTTTGGTTCTTTAAAAATATAATGGTAGCATATGTCATAATGCTCTAATAAGGGTTTACAAGAAAAGGCCATTCGTAATACACTGATTTCTCTCACAGGAAGAATGCCAGCTGTGGAACAAGGAGCGCAGGCCGTACGACCTCAGCGGGCACTGGGGGGATGTGGCGATTCTACACAGAGGATTCGCCAGGGCTCAAAGTGTAAGTCTGGGGAGCAGACCTGAGATTCTGGATGGCAGCACTGTGTCTCTGCCACCAGTGGTGTTTGCTTTGATGAGATTGATAATGCACAGCAGCTTTCTCTGTGCCAGGTGGGCTGGGTTTGGTTTGTTCATGTACCAGCCAGTTACTTTAGGGCTCGGAATGACATCTGTTCATGAATTGAGTGAAAGCAGGGGGACACCTTCATGTAGCTCTGTCAAAATAAATGATGGGAACAGAGAGAACTGGAGGGAAAATGGCTTAATTAGATGAAATTGCTCTTCATTTGCTGTTCTTGTCCCACAGTGAGAAATAGGACTAACCATTTGAATAGGAGCTGGGTGATTTTTCAAAGCTCTCTTGGAGGCATAAGCTGATATTATTACAGCCTAATGGGAGTTTCTGCATTAGGTTGTGCTAAAAAGTTCTTAGGCTTCCTTGCCTTTGGTGGGTGGTGATTGGACCCCTATCACTTTCCAAGTTCTTATGCCTGGGATTGCTCCTCATGCCTTACTCACTTCCCTTTCTGGTACCTTGTGGCAGACCTAATCCCACAGGTTTCTGACCAGGTAGACTCCAGGACACCACTCTCTCTCTCTTTCTCTCAATGTTAGTCGTTCAGTCATGTCTGACTCTTTGTGACCCCATGGACTGTAGCTTGCTAGGCTCCTCTGTCCATGGGATTCTCTAGGCAAGAATACTGGAGTGGGTTGCTATTCCCTTCACGTGGGGATCTTCCCGACCCAGGAATCGAACCTGGGTCTCACACATTGTGGGCAGATTCTTTACCATCTGAGTCACCAGAGAAGCCTATGGATACCACTTACAGCTATTTCCTGACTAAATTCAGTGGATGAGGAATTGGAATAATGACAGCAACTCTCATTTGTATAGCACCTCAGGTTCAAGGAGGCAAAGCTACTTGTCAAAGACAAACAGCCAGCCAGAGATGGAACCAGCTCTTCTGACTGTTAAATTCCATGCCATCTGTTTGGCAGCACAGAAGACAAAAATCAGCTTTTGGGGGGTTAGCTTATTTAACTGGACCAGTAGCTTGACCTGGATCATAGATTTAATTTAGGAAGACTTCCCTAGAATTCTTGAGATTTGGTTTTAATTTATCGATTTTTTTTTTTCTGTTATAATGAAGACTTGTAAGGTGAGAATGTATTTTAAGGAAGTAATTCTTGAGGTTGAGGATATGTGAGTTGGCACCAATCTGACAACCTTCTGGTCCTTGCTGAGGTAATTTTTTCTGAGCATTTCAGAGAGAAAGTTTGAAACCCGTTGCTCTTCAGGGTATCCTGGGAACAACATTTTAACCCTTCTCGAGGTGGTAAAACAGCTGTCCTCACATGGGTGAGTCTGACTCATGCTTGCTTTGGGCTCTCGTGCAGTGGGGCTTGTTGCTGCTGTGAGTCCTCCCAGGAAGCAATAGAAGCCATTCTTCGAAGTGTCGTAAACCACAGTATTGTCATACCACAGAGAGGTGTGTGGTGAAAGGACACAGATCCACATCTTGGAGCTTGTTGGCCCTTCCTGGGAGTTAGAAATCTTTTCAGGTTGATAATGATAGCATTTCTTGGGAACTTACTAGCAGCTTGACTGGTGTGTGAATATATTTAATACCTCAGCAATCCTATGAGAGAGAGAGATGCTATGATTATCCCCACTTTACAGGTAAGGAAACTGAGGCTTGGAGAAGGTGAATCACAGGGCCACAGTCACAGTTTGTGACTGGTTTCCAGAGCTGGTTTCCAGACTCTAGCGCGTGGACTGTGAGCACTGTACTCTCAGCTTCATGCTCTCTGCCTGATGTTACTGTAATGGTGCTTCATAGTGAAGGAGTGTGATCCAGTGCATGGTGATGATGATGTCTTCCTATGGACTTTTAAATTTGCTTGCTCTCATAATTTTACAAATTTTGGAAGAACAACTTGGATCCCTGTGCATTGATTATTGTCCCCTAGTGGATGGACTGTTAACCCGCTGCTCTGCTGGGTTATTCTCCTGCCTTAATTATAAAGATCCCTGGGGTCTTTGTCCACCCCCAGGTGTATCTGGAAGGTGAAGTGACATCTTGAATTCTCCAAAACTGGTGTTGGCAAGAAGAGTCAAAAAGGCGAGGCCTGTAACCTTTGACTGAAGTCAGCATTCACAGATTGTGTAAAATCAAAGAGTTCTACCTTTAAGAAACCCATGTGCTAATTCTAAACCTGGAAAACATTTGATTTAGGGAAGGGCTGATGAGTAAAATCTGTTGATGTTTCCTTTCTTTATGGTAAACTAATAAAGTCAAACTTTTTATGTTGCCTAGAATGTTCCTTAAATATGGGAACCTTAAAGCAGTAAAATGAGCAGTGTATGGAATCAGAAAAGCTGAGTTCAGATCCCTCCTTTCCATTCTGGCTCTGTTTTCTGAGGCAAGCAATAATCTCTCTGAGCCTCAGTTTTTCTTCCTTATGAAATGAGATGAATATTTGTTTCACCTGTGTCTTGAGTTTGTTGATCGATCATATGGGATCATATATTTAAAAATACTTCATAATTTATAATGTGATATTCATCTTTGTATGCCTAGTTTATTATAATTAGACAATGAAGGTTGTCTTTATTAATTTGAAATAATAGTTTGATAATTGGCTCATTTGCACTTAAAGAATTTGGGAAAATTTTTAAATTACTTTTTATTACGGAAAATATCAAATGCATGAAATCAGAGAGACTAGTGTTTCTAAGACAGATCCTTTTATCTGTATAAATTTTAGTATATTTTATTAAAAGGTAAGGATTCCTCCTTTCTAAATAACCACAATGCTGTCACCACACCCTCAAAATATCCAAGGTAATACTTTTTGGAATATTTTTAAACGATCTAAATTATATTCTTTGATGGATCTTGGGTGCTTTCCCCTCCCTTTTCCTCTAGGCAGTCTTTAATATTACAGATATTATAATGTATTACTACTGAAACTAAGCATGCCTTCTTTTCTTATTTCCAGGGGCCCTGTTCCAGTATTGGTTATGAGTCTTCTGTTCATCGCTTCTGTATTTATGTTGCACATTTGGGGCAAGTACACTCGTTCATAGATTCGGCTACATCCATCTGTCTGTCATCTGAAGAAGAAAGGAAAAAATCCCAACATATTTTGGACCAAAAACATAGTGCATAGTGATTTTCTGTTCATGAGGAAGAAATTTTCTGTAAGCTTACTATTTTACAGGGAACTTAATGAGAATTAAAGAATCAGTTTTTTTCTATGGCTAATAAACTTTTTAATTCATTTATACCAAGTCTCATTGCTGATGCCTGACTGCTCGAGCACTTAGTCACTCTGCCTTTAGATTTACAAGTAAATATGTAGAAATCGTTTTGTGGAGTTTTTTTTTTTTGGTTGGATTGGCAGTTTCTTACATGACCATGTAGTCATTCAAATCCAAGATGCTGTAATTGGCCTTGGCTTGTTTTCTTCTAGGTATTTCCGTCCTGATGATTGTCATTTTGAGTGTTCTGTGGTTTTCAAGGAGTGTGCCTATGGCTCCATCAGGCAGATCTGTGTTCAGAGGCAGCTGGTACCCAGTGGAATCATCATAGAAATCATCCAGAAATCTTGGATGAAATGTTTGCTCATTCTGTTCTTTGTCTCTAAAACCACAGATAATATTTTGCCTTTTCTTTCTTTCAGTTCTTAATTCTGTGAGTCTAAATGAGGGGTTTCAATCTATTTTATCACTTGTCAATAAACCCCTTTTGAAATAATTCATTTGATAAATTGGATTTCTCATATAAAATTTTGTTTCATTTTGAAAATTAAAGACCTTAATAGTCAGTATGAAATATAAGAATTTCTAAACAGAGTTGTTATAATTCTAACCAAAAATAAAAATTTTTGAAGTGTCACTTAGCTTATATTGCCTTCTGGCTATGAGCCAGATAGACCCTAGGAAATGCCAAGAGTATCTCAAAGGTGGTACACTCTGAGTCTAGGACTCTAAGCCAGAATTTCTAAAGATTAAGAGATCCATGTAAAACACCCTAGTTGTCCAGTAGAATGTAAAACACCCTAGTTGTCCAGCAAGAATCACAAAATGATGTAGAGATGTATTAGTTTTAAAAAACTGTTAATTTGGAAAACATCTTTCTCTAAGCCTATTAAAATTTTTTTTAGAAGAGGTAAGCAGTTTCATAAGTGTTTTTCATAAATCCTGGCTGAAAGTAATTTCAGGTCCAAAGTGCCAAATTTAAGTGGTAAAAGTGTACATCTTTAAAAATGACTTCCTTAGGCAATACATGGGCAAGTGTAAATTCCCAGGTGGCTCAGTGGTAAAGAATCCACCTGCGAATGCAGAAGACAACAGGAGACAATGGGTTCAATCCCTAGGTTGGGAAGATCCCTGGAGAAGGGAATGGAAACCCACTCCAGCATTCTTGCCTGGGAAATCCCATGGACAGAGGAGCCTGACAGGCCCTCCTAGTCCATTGGGTTGCAAAGAGTCAGACATGACTGAGTATGTACACATGTATGCTTTTGTAAATCCTAACAAACGGCAAATTGGGAAAAAAGAATGAAAAACTGATTCCTTCTCATCTTGGGAATTGATTATTACATGAAATAAGCATCTTCATTTTGAAAGTAAGAGGAAAAAAATCTCAATTTCATTCGGAAGAAATTAAAGATGATAGTATCTATAGTGGAATTTTTCTGATATTCATGTTGACAGTACCATTAACAGTTAAAAGTCACACATTTAATTTGGAAAAGAAATCTGTTTCTTGTCTGAACGATTTTCTCTGGGGGAGATGCTGAAGCCACTTGGGGGAGCTATTTGGTTGTGAGGGGTGCATTTTCTGCACAATGCTGCTGTTAGCCTCCTCTGCCGAGCAGTGGTCTCTAGTGGACTGATTGCTCAAAGTCACTGACTTTTCTGAGCCAGTGATTTATAAGAAAATGCTAGTTTTCAGTGGCAGAGCAAAATGCTTCATTCAGCAGAAGGAACAGTGGGGGTTGGGCATAAAAATGTGCAACATCTATTATGTAGCTGTTTTTGGCTCTGATGATACAATGCTAATACCATAGCTGAGAGTCTTAGTGTTCAAGCTGTTCCTTTTTCTTTTTTTCCAATTTTAAAAATTGTGGCAAAATACACATAACATAAAATGTACCACATTGGCAGTTTTTAAGTGTGCGAGTCAGTGGTACTGAATACATTCATATTTTTGTGCGACCATCACCACTATCCATCTCCAGAACTCTTCTATCTTGCAAAACTGAAACTCTAAACCCACTAAATAAAAACTCTGCTCCCCTCCTTTCCCTCAGCCCCTGGCAACCACCATTCTACTTTCTGTCTCTATGAATTTGACTTTCTAAGTACCTCATACAAGTGGAATCATACAATATTTTCTCCTTTTGTGAATGACTCATTCCACTTAGCATCATGTCCTCAAGATTCATCTGTTTGAGCATATGTCAGAATTTCCTTCCTTTTTAAGGCTGAATAATATTCCATTGTGTGTATATATCACATTTTATGTTCCTTTTTTTTTCAATAGGGATTCTTAGACTTGTTTCTTGAGTCCTAGGGGATCATTTATAGGAATTTCAAAAACCTAACAAATTCGACATTTACCTGCACTGAGGCTACCTTGGATCCCCAAATCCTTAAGCTTTCTTGACTGGGGGCTAGAATTCTAGCCGTTACTGAATAGACACAGCCAGTACATGCTAAGCAGAAGCTCTTAAGTGTTTAAAACTGGGAGAGTGAATTACATGATAACTGTGATTTGAGCTGAGCATTTTAAGTCACTGGGAAACAACCATGTTAGGGAAAGGGCCCAGGAGTCCCTAAGGCTAGTGAAGGAAGGAGAGACTGAGATTTCTGGGCCCAACAGTGCCTGGAATGCCTTCCAGTAAAACAGTAGGTGAGAAGAAATCTATTCCTGGGAGAGGCGAAACATGTTATATAGTTTCTGTTTTCACACCTGTCTTAGTCTAGACACCACTTTTTTTTTTCTCCAGGTGCTAATATCCTCAAAGGAGGAACTGGAAAAAAAATTCTGAAATGCAAATGTTGGCATCAAGTTAAAATGACTGAAAATGTCTACATTTTCAACAGGAAACACTGTACAGTGTATGGAGTTCTGGGCACATGTTGCCATGCTCTTGATTCGCTAAAGCTTCTCCCTTGGGAACTCCAGAGCTGCACTGCCCTGTCCCTCAAATGCTGCAGCAGGAGGGTTCCAGTCAGGACTAAGCTTGTTCCACTCTCTGGGGGTACTACGAGGACTTCTAAATTTACTGTACTTACTACCCCATCTTCCAGGCTTGGGAGTGCTTCTGACCTGGGTTCACCTGCTGGCCATGCAGGTGAGATCATGAATGTCTCTCTTGTCTTGGGGGTCTCATTTTCCTTAGGTGTAAATGACTAATAACGTATGATAGTTCCCATCAAATGGGAGGTCTAAGTGAGAAGGAAGATCCAATGGTTGCTTTGTTAATTAGCTAACAGTTAATGAGTGTGCATTCTCAATAGTTTTAGAATTTGGTTTTTTATTTAATCAACAACCTAATGAGGAATTTACTATTTGCCCCATTTTACATAAGGGAAAACTGATATTTAAACCATTCTGCTTGTAAGTGGAAAGGTTGAGATTTAACTCCAGATCTCTGACTTGCCAGCTGGAGTCACATAGATAGGATTATTAAGTACTTGGGTTGAGGGCCAGAGAAGGGTGTCACAACAATAGAGCTTTCACACAGAGCTTTTAAAAATAACAGAATTTGGGCCTTCCCTGGTGGTCCAGTGGTTACGAATCTGCCTTGCAATGCCAAGGGACACCAGTTCAACCCTTTGTCTGGGAAGATCCCATATGCTGCAGGGCAACTAAGCCCGTGCACCACACCTATTCAGCCCATGAGCCTAGAGCCTGTGCTCCACAACAAAAGAAGCCACCGGGATAAGAAGCCTGCACTCCGCAACTAGAGAGCAGCCCCTCCACAACTAGAGAAGGCCTGCATCAGCAATGAGGACTCACCCACCAGCCAGAAAAATAAATAAATAAATCTTAAAAAACCACAATTCCAAGAAAGCATCCACTATCATTTGGTACACTCCAGGCATTACACAACTTCAGTTTTGGTTTTGCAGAAGTTGCTTTCTCTGCTTCTGTCCTGAACCTTGCTCATTCTATGGAACTCTTATTTGTAGAGAAAGCATAGTGCTTATTCATTCAACAAACATGTACTGATCACTGTGTGATACGCCTTTCAACTGGGGTTTCAGAAATTGTGAGGCAACTCATTGGGCGTTTTGGGTGTTAGGATCCTGGTCCCTCCTGGGGCTCCAAGTTCTACAATAGCTGTGTGATCATGGATAAAACAGACAGGAAGTGCCTTCAAGGGCCTCTCAACTACTGGTGAAATCAGCAGTTGGGACCACAGCTTAAGAACCAGTATGCTCACAGTATGTGGACAATGGTGTCAGAGACTGCAAATCTGGTACTGCCTTCCAGGAAATCTATACTGTATGGTCACTTGTCTACCACAGGAAGACTGGGGAACCCTGGGATACCCTAGCTGGAAGGACTGAGAGTTCGCTGTTGCCCTCGTTGTACAACAGAGTTCTGAGGCCTCAGGGAGGAGGGGCTCACCCAAGACGGTGTAGGAAGTCTAGCAGAGCAGAGGCCAGAACCAGGCTTCCTGTTTCCAGGCCCAGGCTCTACCTCAGAGCAGCACTGTTAGCCCTATCTGGGTCCTCTGCATAAGCCAGCTGACCTGTCTGGAGGCTAGACTCTGCAACTAGGTAAATCAAGTGGTGGGTTTTGCTCAGCGGGCAGTGTTAAAGGGAAAGGAGTAAAAAGCAGCAAAGTTAGCTACTAAAAAAATAATGCTGGTAAATTTAGGAGAAAGTCAGCAAGTTCGTAAGACTTGATGGAGAGGCAAAAGAGGGAGAAACAACCAGTGGAACCGCACTGTTCTGTGTTCCTGTGACCATGGATGTGTGAGCCAAAAACACAGCAAGACTGATCAAGCAGGGGTAAAGTAAAAGCTGAACTTTTAAATACTACTCCCAGTTGCTCTGGGAACTAGGTCTCTTTCCCATGCTAAAGATAAAATAAAATATGCAAATTAAACTACATAGGAATCAAAGGTAGTCATACTCAGTCTAGATGGCTCCATTTTGGGAAAGGTCTGGAAGTCTGTACCTCATAAAGTAAATGAAGACAGGAGAAGAACTTGAATTACACATAAAAGGGTTAAATTAGTCCTGTGAACATACTTGCTTTTCTCCCGACTGACTCTGGTCTTAGGCAATGCAGGTGATAAATCCTGTCCTTGCTGGTTCCTATGCTCTCAGCTATTCTACTGGATAATGTACACAAGGTGTTAGTAAGATCCCCTGGAGGAGGAAATGGCAATCCGCTCCAGTATTCTCGCCTGGAGAATCCCCATTACAGAGAAGCCTAGTGACTTAGCATGCTAGTAAGAGAATGGAAGCTCGTTCTCCTAGCTGCTGCTAAGTCGCTTCAGTCGTGTCTGACTCTGTGCGATCCCATAGACGGCAGCCCACCAGGCTCCCCCATCCCTGGAATTCTCCAGGCAAGAACACTGGAGTGGGT
>ML661897.1:34291880-34315094 GCA_007570785.1 Antilocapra americana | reverse complement strand
AGTCGTTCAGTCGTGTCTGACTCTTTGCGACCCCATGGACTGCAGCCTACCAGGCTCCTCCATCCATGGGATTTTCCAGGCAAGAGTACTGGAGTGGGGTGTCATCGCCTTCTCCACATTCTCCTAGGGCCCAATCTAAATTGATTTGGGGTGTAGAATTTAAAAAGGGGTTCTCAAAGTTTTGCGTGCACTGTAATCACCTAGGGGGAACCTGCTTCTGCTCCCTGGCAGGTCTGGCCTGCCTCAGACTGGGCATCCTGGCTCTGTAAAATGGGAGTCACACAGTGAGGCCCGTAGTTTACTCCAGGCCCAGCTCAGATACAAGTGTATTAATTGAGTCTCCCTTTCTCTTTGAGGCTTTAACCATGATACTGTTTGTTTTGCAGCCTCCTCACTGGGTCTGGGGAAATTCACCCTGCCTTGGGTGATTTTAATGGGCTTCCCTGGTGGCTCAAATGGTAAAGCATCTGCCTACAATGCTGGAGACAAGGCTTCAATCCCTGGGTCAGGAAGAGCCCCTGGATGAAGGAAATGGCAACCCACTCCAATACTCTTGCCTGGAAAATTCCATGGACAGAGGAGCCTGGTAGGCCCCAGTCCATGGGGTCGTAAAGAGTCAGACACGACTGAATGACTTCAGTTCACTTTGGGTGATTTTGCGTTTTGTGTATTTGTGATCTGGTGGCATGCATGGCTGGCTGGAAGTGGGGTGGAAAGCCCTGAGAACCCACAGAATCCTGGTTCTTCCTTTAGTTCTCTTTGACTCAAGACAGTACCTCTTTTTATAGAGCGCGTGTTGCCTGAATGAGCAAAACAAATACTAGTCAGACTTCCTTTTGTAGTAGCCTTGCTGTACTGAAACCTTCAGTCGGCCCCAGGAGGCAGTAAAACCATGAGCAGTGCCTCAAGTATTTCATGGTTGTGCTGGCAAGGATTTCCTTCCTGGGTGGGCTATTAAATACTGGCATGGCACTCCCCCCATATCCATCCTGATGGTGGAAAAGCAGAGAGTCGCTGCTCGAGGAGCTGTTGGACCCACCAGACTGGCAAATACCTCAATGAGATTCACGTGACGGTGTGAGGGGCTGGGAAATGTTTGTAGTACTGTGTGCATAGCCTTTGTACTTCCTGTTGGTGGGTTTAGTAAACCCAAATTAATACAAGTTTAGGTGAGCTGTCATTCTCACTCATCTCTGAACCTGGTGCCAGCTTGGTGGTCTGACCTTGCTCACTGCTCCTCCTTTTTCTTTTCCTTTTTTCTCCGCTTCCCTTGACCCTCTGCCTCCCCTCTCCTCTCCCATTATGCTCATCTGTTCTATCCTGTTCAAATATTCCTGGACTATTGTTTGCATAAATAAAAGATAAGTGTACTAAGAAACACAATCCTCTAATGAAAGTTATTTAAAAGTAATTCTGATTTTCACTTACATTTTTCCAAGTTGTTATGTGTTGAATTGTGTGCTCCAAAATTTATACACTGAAGTCCTAACCCCTAATCCCTCATGATGTGACCTTATTTGGAGATGGGGTCTTTATGGAGATAATAAAGTCAAACTGAGACATTAGCATGGTCCTTAATCTGATGCGAACTGCAGCCATCTAAGAAGGAGAAATGTGGACACAGATAGCCACACAGGGAGAACAGCTTGTGAACCTAAGGACACTCATCTTGCAAGACAGGAGAGGGGCCTGGAACTGGCTCTTTCCCTCACAGCTAAACCTGTCAGTCCCTTGATTCTGGACTCCTAGCCTCCAGAACCGTGAGGTGATATGTTTCTGTCATTTAAGCTGCCCACTTTGTGGTGCTTGTTATGGCAGCACTAGCAAACCAGAACATATTAAAAGGGAAGCCAGTTGGAATTCTCAGAGATGTTTTTAACCACCAGCCCTCTTCCTGTCTTCCTAGTCCTCTGGCATCTGTAGCTGCTATGGAACCTCTTGATCTCTAAACTCCAGAAACCCTGCCCCACTACTAACACTTCTCCTGGGGAGCAAGAAATCAGAAAACTCTGACTCACTCCTCTGGTATCTTGAGAAAGGTGGTACCCAAATTGGAAACACAAGCACTTTGGATCACTGGAAGTAGATATCCCCAACGTAAGTGTAAATGTGGCCTATTTCACGCATGAGGTAAGCATGACTTCTATTTGGATTGGGACTTGTTCATGTCATGGTTAACTGAGAAAACCCCAGTGTTCTGACTCAAGAACTGACTTTGGTTGGTGGTAAATTCTTGGCAGGCAATTGGGTAGCGACCAGAGCTTATTTAGCAGAGTGAATGGCATTCATACAGTAATCATAAAGCCTGGACCAGTGACGGCCTGGAACAGCCACTGGGATTTGAGGGTATACATAGCAGCCTGGGGGTCCAGATTCAAGTTTTCACTAAGGTGTATTATCCTTACATTCCTAGGATGAGCTCCACTCTGTCACTGTGATGAAAAGAGTAATCATAGCAGGTCAGACGCTGCTAGTTTTAGACAGGCCAGTTTGCAAGGTAGGAGACTGACTGCTGGTCTGCAGATGTGGTGTTTGAACTGTTCCGTAACTGATAAGGCTGAGTGATGGTGTAATTTCTCTCGTATACCAGTTCTCTTCTGAGAGTCCGAGACTTTGGTAGTTGCCAGGCAGAAAAGGCCTTAGCAACCACTGACAATGTAATCTTTGGGCCCCGAGTCTTTAACAGGCTTTCTGGGCAGAAACTTTGCACACATGGCTGCATTCTTCACTGCTAGACAAGGGATCGTGCTTGATGTGTCCCTCACAGGAGGGAAGGGCTATAGGAAGCCTGCGTGGATTCCTCTGGACCTCACCCGTGTCTCTCTCCTCCTATGACCCTATTATGTACCCTTTCACTGTAATAAACCTTAGCTGTGGTGTGAGTACAACTATGTGATGAATCCTGTGAGTCATTCTAGAAAATAATCGAAGATGTGAGTAGTCTTGGGGAATCCCTGAAAGAGTCACGGTGTTTTACTTCTTCTTTTTTAAAAAATAGTTTTCTGTATTTAGTTTTGACTGTGCTGGGTCTTCATTGCTGCAGGGGCTTTCTCTCTAGTTGTGGTGCACAGGCTTTCTCATTGCCATGGCTTCTTGTGGAACGTGGGCTCTAGGTGCATGGGCTTCAGTAGTATGGCACATGGCTCAGTAATTGCGCCAGTAGGCTTAACACCTCAGAGGCATGTGGGATCTTCCTGGACCAGGGATTGAACCTGTGTCTCCTGCACTGGCAGATGGATTCTTTACCACTGAGCCACCAGGGAAACCCCTGTTTTACTTCTTAATGTATTGTTGGGTTGTGCTTGATAATATTTTATGTTTTCTTTATTCATCTTGTTCACTTCAACTCCCATTCATCAAGCTTTACTTCATGCACGTTGTTCTAGACATTGATATACAGCAACTTCTTTAATCTTTTGAGGTACCCAGGACAGCTCTTTTTGTAGGCAGGAAAGCTGAGGCTCACAGAAATGGAGTGACTCACCCAGTGTCATGGAGCTCCTGGCTGCATGGTGGAGCTGGGACCCAGGGCACTCTGCCTCCATGTTAGTGTGACCAACAGTCTCAGTTTGCTCTCGACTGAGGGTTTCCTGGAATATGGCACTCTGAGTACTAAAACTGGGGTGGTCCTGGGCAAAACCAGGACACCTGGTCACCCTACTTCAAGTCCACGGCTCTTTTATACTTTATCCGACTGATATTTCTATTTTCCTGAGGGAGAGCTTGTCCCCATTAGGAGGTGGCCTATTTAGACCCAGATTGAGCCAGACACCTGGTCTCTCAAGAAGACCAGTTTCCAAAGCCTTTCCTTAGTGCCAAATACTCTGCACCTCCCAACCCGCTTTGCTCTGTCTGCTCTTTTCCTCTTCTCCACAAAGCATAGCCACCCCAGCCCCATCTCTGCCCACCACATTTTTCAGCATTACTGGTTTTAATTTCCTTCACCATCCCGTTTGCAAAAACTTCTTTCCTGATTTAATTACTATTTCTCTTAATTCAATTTTCATTCTCTTGACTGTCCTTAAACTCCTAAACTTGTTTTTCCAAAGAATTTAATGGCCAGGCCCTGTGTTTAGAGATTAATTGTCGTCATTTTGCCTTCAAACATAGGTACTTTCTTACTTCTCTTCAATTATCTCTGGGAGAAAGGCGAGGGACCATCCTTCTTCCTAGGGCCTCTGTAAGAACACCACTGGGGGCTGCCTTGAGAGAGAGGGAGAGGGAAGGAGGGAGGGAGAAAGAGAGAGAGGGGAATGCCAAGTCTCTTAAATTTCTCTCCCAACTTCTACTGACTCTAACCTCAGGGTTTGAGAGTAGCCAGAGTCCAGGTGACACAGGTGGGCTCATGAACAGGTTGAGGGGGGTGGGCTCCAGGGGCAGCAGGTCAGGCTCCAGAGATGTTGGTTCTCTGCCATGAGGGGTTTGGGATGGTGAGGAGAGGGACAAGGGCTTGGCTCCAGCCTCAAGCATCTCACTCAGCCAAGGTCTTTCAGAGGAACTAAGGCTGTGGTCAAAGGAACAGAAACACTTTCAGCTAGAATCTCCCTTCCCTGGAATGCCCCTCTCAGGAAACCAAAGCTTCAGGGCTCTCTCTGGTTACCTTTCCCACGTTCTCAGTACAGCAGCTTTTGATCTTTCAGCCCCAAACCCCTGTTTTCCTGGCTCCAGCACCCAGACTCTCCTCTGTCTTTGTGTACAGACCTTGGAAAATGGTTGCTAGGGTTATCCTGGTGGCTCAGCGGTAAAGAACCCACCTGCCAATGCAGGAGACATGGGTTCAGTCCCTGGTTCGGGAAGATCCCACATGCCGTGGGACAGTCTAAGCCCACAACTACTGAGCCTGTGTGCCTAGAGCCTGTGCTCCTCAACGAGAGAAACTACTACAGTGAGAAGCCTGTGCACTGCAACTAGAGGGTAGCCCTTGCTCACTGCAACTGAAGAAGGCCTGCACGCAGCATTGAAGACCCAGCACATTCAAAAATCAATCAATCTTAGAATAAAATGGTGGCTAGAGGAGAGATGGTTGTAGGTGGGACCCAGATAGCTTCCTGCATGAGTCAGTTACTGTGTCCCCTGCCCTCTGTGTGGGTGAACCCCCCTGGAGAGGCAGAAAGCACATGCCCTGGGGCCCTCAGACCAGGCCTGAGATCCAGCCTTGCATGCAGAGGCCGTGTGACCTCGTTTCTCCAGTGCCCTGAGCCTCAGTGCCCTCGTCGGCAGATAGTTAGATACTGCAGAGCACCATATGAAAGGGGTGCAAGGCTACTTTTTATGTCAGGTTTAAATGAAAGAACTCAAGTAAAGTATTCAGCACAGTTCTTGGCACATAATAAGCCTTAAACAACAAGCAGCATTATTCACACTGAATAGCATTTGGTTCTATATGTCATAGAATCCCCAACTTGTAGGACTGGAAAGAAAACTGAACTTCTTTAAGCCCTTCATCTTCCTGCCCATTTAATTATGAAACCTTCTATTTGGTCTCTGACTCTGCTTGGATACCTCCTGAGATGGGGGGCTGGCTCACTGCTCTTGGGGAGTCCCTGCCTTCTTTGGGCTACTCTGTGGATGTCAGTTAGGAGCTCTGTTTACAGGTGTGATGTACTTAAACTGCTTTCCAGTTGCAGGGAACAGGAAGCTGTCCCCCATTCAACTACAAAGGCTGCCAGAAAACAGGATGCAAATTATAGTTTGGAGAATAATTCAGCAAATAACTCAATGACCTACTCACTGGTGAAGGAATTAGGCTCTAGACGCTTCCCTTTAACCCTGGAGTTCGTGGTGCTCCAGTCCAGCTGAAGACAACGTCCTAAGGATGAGGAAGAACCCAATTAATTTAGACACATTTTATAGACCAGGCATGGAAGATCCCAAAGGAACTCTGAAATCACCCTTTTCTTGGGTTCACGAGGACTCATAAACAATACCACCCATCCCCGGTTATTCATGCTCATTAAATGTCAGAATAGAGAGATTAGAGCTTGTGGGGGTTCCCTCCCCATTACTCCGGGGATGCTTGCCTGCATTTATGATGAGAAGGCCCTGGGGTGTTTAATAAACTACCTTATTTGTCTAATATAGTCCTCCCAGGACCTTGTTGATGTTCCCAGCTCCACGTCACACATTCTGATATTGGGATAATACCAGAGTGTATTTAAAATTGCCACTGTATCTATTTCATCTTTATTTAAAGGAAATGAATTTCAATGTTTAAAACAGATTTTCTAATGTAAATATACCTATGCACCTAGGAGTGAGGAGCTGAAAATATCACTATCATATGTATCAAGACAGTAAGGGAAAGATTACTGCATAGGAACTGTACTAGACATTCATGGATTGTCTAACTTGAGATCCTGCTTCTCTAAGAACTGCGGTTTGTGAAATGGTGGATTCTCTTCCTTAGGAAGTACATATTTGTATAAGGCTGAATTTATTCTCATTTAGGCTTTAATAGATTTAATTGCCTCTTAATGATATATTTTATATGGACTATTAAAAGATTTGGATTGGACCTTAGAACTTAATTTCACCAATCCCTCCTGTTACAGATGAAAAAACTGAGACCCAGAGAGGTTAACGGTTTTTCCCAAAGTCACACAGGTATTTTAGTGTAGGGCTAGGATTCAAATCCAGATTTTAAAAATTCAAATGGTTCAAAACTCACCCCATGTGTTCTGAGATAAGCATTTCCAGCAGTCTCTCTGGCATAAAAGGGAAGTGTTAATGCCTCCTCATGCTCTACATCCAGGATCCTATTATTTGGAATTAGCTTGGTGAAAGAATCAGCTTGCTCTTGCACCGGTGCTGTCCCTGGCTCATACCACACTGACAAGGAACCACAACCCCCTTCCCCTGAGCCCCCCTACCCCTTACCACGGTTGCGCTACATATGTGCAGCAGGCTTTACAGGAGACTTGAGGAAACACAGATTTGTATCACCATGTCGCTTGTTTCTCCTTCCTTTCAGAGCACCTTTCTGCAGAATTCATCCCAGAAATTCCCAGTCCCTCACTTCAAAAAGAGAATAATTTAGTCCATCAACTCTCTTTCACTTAGGACTGTGTTTTGTTGCAAAAGAGACCTGTAAAACAATGCTTTACATAATTTTCTAATGTAAAAGAAGTCTGGAGGTGGGCATTTTAGGGCTGGCGAGGTAGCGTCACAATCCCATCAGTGTCCTAACCCACTTTCATTTTCCCACTTTGCTATCCTTCGCACAAGCCTATTGTCCTCAAGCAAGATCACCTTAGGGCTGCAGAGTGGCTGCTGCAGCACCAGTCATTACACCCATGCTCCAGGCAGAGGAAGAGGGAAGGCCAATAAGGGGCTTGCCACCCGAGTCAATGCCCTTTTCAGGGGACACTTCCAGAAGTCTTACACTATAGTTATTTTCTTCATTCTATTGGCCAGAAGATACTCACATGGGCACTCTTCTCCAGAGGGGAGGCTGGGAAATCTAATTTTTCAGCTGGCACATTGCTACCTCCAATGAAATCAGGGACCCGTGTAAGTAAGAAGAGAAGAATACATTTTGGGTAGGCAACCACAATGTTTTGGGCTTATAGCCAATGATTGGTTATTCTATTAAAGCTAAGAGGCCATCACAGGGCTGAAGGGAGGGAGCTGGAGGAAAAGAAATGGCTGAATCTTTCACCTGCTGTCTTCACTGACAAGTCCCTAAAAGTGGATCGGGACCACAAAGAGATTTATTTGGGGGCAACAAAGATTTGCCCACGGATGTGAAATTTACCATCCTCCTTAGAAGGCAGAAGCAGTTACAGCTGCCTTTTGTTTTCTTATTTCTACACCCAAGGGTTGTTGTGAGAATCAGAAGACAGAAAGGGGAAAGCATGTTATAAACCACAAAACACTGTTCAGTGACAGCAATGATCATTTATCATTATTACGAGTGTTGCCACATCTTCTAAAGCTGAAGAAAAGGATTTTCTGAAGCAGAGCAAGAATGAGAGCCAAAGAGAAAAGGAGAGAAAGAGTGGGGGTTGGGGGGGAAGGGGCAGGGGGCAGAAGAGAGGAGAAGGGGAGAGGGAGGGGAGAAGGGAAAGGTGGAGAGAGAAGAGTGGAGGCCCCCTTTCTATCAAAGGCAGAACAAAAACATACAGACATAACTGAATCCCATGTCTGATCCAAACACATTATACAACTACCCAGGAGACAGCATCAAAGTTCCTTGCTCAGGGTTTTCTATCTAAAGAGTATCCCCTTCACTTTTTTTTTTTGTCTGTTGCAATCAACATGTGGGATTTTAGGTCTCTGACCAGGATTGAACCCACATTGCCTGCTTTAGGAGCTCAGAGTCTCAACCACTAGACTGCCAGGGAAGTCCCATACCCCTCATTTTTAAGCACTATATATACACTGAAAATTATGTGAACCATATGAAAAAGCAAAAAGAAGTTTGTTTTTTTTTAACCTGCTTTATTGATGTATAACTGACATGCCATAACTACGCACATTTCAAGTGTATGATTTGACATATTTTGACATATGTGTATACTCTGAATCCATCACTACCATCAACATAACGAACACATCCATCACCCCCCAAAGTTTCCTCATGCCCCCTCCTTCCTGCCCCTTCCTGGCCAAAGCCCTTCCTGCCAGGAATCATTGATCTATTTTCTGACACTCTAAATTCCTTTGCATTTTCTTGAGTTTTATACAAATGGAATATAAAACTCCATAATGTCCTCTTTTTTGCTTAGCTTCATTTGCTTAGCATAATAATTTGAAAAAAAAAAACCCACAACTTATAGAGAAGTATAATTAATGATGTAACATAGATTCTCCAGGACTGAGAACAGTTAATTAGCCATATTTGCTTCAGCTCTCCTCTTGTTTTTCTAATGTGGTTTATACAAAGAAAAAAATTGTAAAAATTTGCATAATTCAATGAATAATTATAAAGCAAACCCCTGTGGGCAAGAGATGAACCTTGCAAGCACCCTGTTATCTTCTGCATCCCCTCTTTGACAACTGCTTCTTCCTTCCCATCCCAGGTCACCACTGTCCTCACTTTGGGGAGAATCACTTTCTTGCTTGCCTTTTTGGTTTCATGACCTATGTATGTATCCCAGTATGCTAGAGTTGAGCCACCTGTTTGTGAATTTCATATGAGTGAAATCATATTGTTTGTCTTCTTCTGTGACTTGTGTCTTTTACTGTTACGTTTGGGAGATTAGCCATGTTGTGCCATGTGGCTATGATTTGTTCATTTTAATGGCTACAGAATATTCAACTTTATGAATATACCACGGCATGGTACAGCCCACACCAGAAAGAAATCTTTTAAATGTGCTCATCACTGTTTGGCTTGCATTGCACCCAAGCCTTGTGCCCATCAGACAGTCATCATAGGACAGAAACAGGCGAAATAGCCTCGCTCCTGTGGCCAGGCCCCTGACCCCCACCCTGTATCCGTGGAAGTCAAGCCATTAATATTCACATATGCAAATCATAAATATTTACAATAATACCTCTGACATAGTATTCTTTCTGAAGAAGCAAAGCACAAAGTAGTTTTTTTTTAAAAAAAAAAAACTTGAACTTTTTGTAATTTCATTAAGTCACCCCAGAATAATAAAAATGTACCAGACACTGGGTGGCTTAAACAACAGAAATGTATTTTTTCTCACAGATCTGGAGGCTGAAAGTCCAGAATCAAGGAACCAGTAGGCTTGGCTTCCTCTGAAGCCTCTCTCTGGTTTGCAAAGGGCTGCCTGCTCCCTGTATCCTCTCATGTTTCCCTCTCTGTCTTCTTCACTGTCTTCTCTCCATGCCTGTTTCCTAATCTCTTTAAAGACTTCCATCAGATTAGGTTAGGACCCATCCCAGTGGCCACAGCTTATCTGCATCCCTGTTGCAAGGCCCTGTTTCCAAACATGGTCACAGACGGAGGTGCTAGGGGTGAGGACTTCAACACCTTAATTTTGGGGGAGGCATGATTCAGTCCATAGCAGTTGTGTTGATCTTAATACAGCTAGTTATATTCTCCACAGGATAAAGGAAAACAGGGCGAGTTTAGGCACTCTCCTAGGGCCTACTCTTCCACTTTCACTCTTTTCCTTAGGCCTTCAATCTAGAACATCCTGGCTCTCTGCTCCTAAATGCCATTATTCCCATGCTGCTTTAAAAGATGTTGTTACTATAAATTACATAGGAAATACAAGAAATCAAAAGCTAGTTTTATGTTTCTTCATGTACAAGGGTGACATAGCTAAGAGTCACTGAAGTCAGTGCTTGCAGTCTGAGACTTTTATTTTTTTTAAGGGTTCAGTGCATTATTCAAGTTGAAAAAATAATGATTTGGACCTCAGCCTGCCTCTGGCAGATGGACCATGTTGCCCATCCCTAGCCCTTTAAGAAGCTCCCTTTATTCTATGATACCCCAAGTGTCTGTAGGCATGGTGGTTTACAAGCACCTTCTCACGGGTGCATAATTAGATCCTAATCACCACCCAGTGAAGTAGAGAAATCATTTGAATCCCTGTTGTACACATGGATAACTGGAGCATAAAGAATGTGGGATTTTCAAGGTCACACAGCAAGAAAGGCATAAAGCCAGTTTTCATTTCTCAGCTCAGGTAATACGAATTCTACAGTTCTGTGTTGCCTTCTCTCCCCCGAAGTGGTAGTACATCCACCATCTTTTTTTTGTTTGTTTGTTTCACTTGGGGTGCACTGGTGCTAGTCTTTGGGAGGGACAGCAAGTGAAACATGATGACGACTCAGTGACCAATAAGAAAATGGACTTTTCTCAGTGAGGCAGAGGTGGGGAAGTAGTCAGCTTCTTTCTTCTAATAACAGGGTGTATGTTTTGTTTTTCAATCAGCATGTGTCCTGGGTCCCTCTTACCCTTTGCTTTTAGGGTGTCCCTGGTTCTACAACTCAAGGATTTGTTTTTTAACCCCAATTCACTATTTTATACATTTACAGTTATTTAGTTTTTCTCTTAAGCAGAGAAGGCAATGGCATCCCACTCCAGTCCTCTTGCCTGGAAAATCCCATGGATGGAGGAGCCTGGTAGGCTGCAGTCCATGGAGTCGCTAAGAGTCGGACACGACTGAGCGACTTCACTTTCACTTTTCACTTTCCTGCACTGGAGAAGGAAATGGCAACCCACTCCAATGTTCTTGCCTGGAGAATCCCAGGGACGGGGGAGCCTGGTGGGCTGCTGTCTGTGGGGTCGCACAGAGTTGGACATGACTGAAGCCACTTAGCAGCAGCAGCGGTATCAGCTCCCTCCAGAGGTAACTCTCAAGTTAGTAGGCAGCTTCTTAGTGCTCAATATTACTTTGTTTTTATGTGAGTAAACACCAGTGTGTAGTACTGACTTGTATATTTAAAACATTTCATAAGCAATACTCTTAAACATGCTATGCATTTCAAGCTCCAGGCCTTTATTTCGTGTTGTTTTTTTTTTCCAATCACAGAGGCTAGTTTTGTTTTAGGAACGGGACACCACAAAGGCCCAAGACAAACCCAGAAATAGAACAAGGTAAATCCAAGATGGCAGACAAAGAAAGCTAAAGGTACACCGGTTAATGTACCTTGATTTATTTCTGTATTTCCATGGCAACCCCTGAGAGTGGAGGGACACTTACCCTGATTTCTCTGTGTTTGTTTCAAAAGCACCTGGTGTTTGGCAGAGATGCTTTGGGGCTGTACTTTGAGAGAGATATAGCGGTCAACCACTGGAAGTCTCTCAGAAGACCATGGGAACGCACCTGCGCAGATAAACCAGGGGGGCTGTCCTGGCATTACCTTTGCTTCATTACCTTGCTATGATCTCCACCCAAAGTGGGGACTTGTGCTCTGCTAGACTCAATTTGTGCCACATGCGAAGAAGGATGGAAGATTGGGCATGCCCTCTCTGCCCCGCGGAATCTCTGCAGCTTTCCCAGAGCCCTGTCTGCCTCCTAACCCTTTGAGTTCTCTCACTCCCCTCTCTTTGGGAAGAAGGTGCTTTTAGGGTGGGAGCTTTCCTTCTCCATTCTCTGACCTGTTTTGCTTGCACCAAACTCAATTTTGTTGCTGGCAGAGCAAACCTGGGAGGAGAAAGAACTCCCTGACTGATAGGGTGTGTGGTGGGAGGGGAGCTTTGGTTCAGCTGGGGCAGCAAGAGGGGTATTGCATGTCTAACTCAGAAGTAGTATCATACTGCTTCTATCTTTTTTCGGTTGGCTTCTGATTTTCACCTAACACTGAGATTTAGCCATGTTAATATTAATAATGTAGATCTAGTTCATTTATCGGTTAGATACTATTTTGTTGTATGACATTCCTATAATGTGTGCATGTGCCTGCTAAGTTGAATTAGTCTTGTCCAACTCTTTGAGACCCCATGGACTGTAGCCCGCCAGGCTCCTCCATCCAAGGGATTCTCCATGTAAGAATACTGAAGTGGGTTGCCATGCGCTCCTCCAGGGGCTCTTCCAGACCCAGGGGTCGAACTCGTGCTTCTTTACACCTCCTGCATCGACAGATGAATTCTTTACCACTAGCCCCATCTGGGAAGCCCTTGTAATGATGATATTTCTCTTATTAATTCCTAATACTTTGTACATTCTGTTGGATTTTCTTTGAAGATGATAAACTCACCTGGAATAACAACAGTTTTTGTTTCTTTCTATCCCTAAACCTCATTTCTATTTTTAATATAATGTTGAATAGGAGTTCAAGTGGAGATTATTTTGTTCTTTTTCTAATTAAAAAAGATTGTAAGGGTTGCATTTTTAGGTGTGATACTTCCGGTAGGTTTTGGTAGTAACCTTTTTATAAGGTTAAGGAACCTATCTCTTAGTACTATCTTGCCTGGAGTGGTTTTTCCCAATGTCCATTCATGACTGGCTTCATTACGTTTCTTCTTCTGAATCTATTGATACCGATCATATAATTTTCTCCTTTTAATTTCCCAATTTAGTTAATTACATCATTGGATTTACTAATGTTAAAGTATTCTATTTTTTTAAAGGAGAAGATGAGATAGAGGACCAACCTCTATTTATTTGGTCATGATGTATTTATTTTCAAACACAGCTCAATTAAGTTTTCTATCCAGCTGTTTGCTATCTATGTCTCTATTTTAAAAATTCTTGTAGTTTTGTACATTTGAGATGGGGAGTGCTGTACATATTTCTCCCCTGTCTGGTTTGTTATCTAGACTATCATGGATTCATAAAATAAGTTGAGAAGTTTCATCTTTGTTTACTGTCTGGAAGATTTATATATAGTTGGAATTATCTGTTCTATGAAAGTTTAAAGGATCCACCTGGAGAACCATCTGCAACCCGTAATTTCTTTGTGGGAAGATTGAAAAACTATTAATTCAAGTTCTTACATTGTTACAAAAGTACTTGGGTTTTCCATTTCTTCTCAAATTAGTAACAGCAAGTATAGTATTTTAGATTGGGGTAGATAAACTATGGTGTTTGAGCCAAAGGCAGCAACTTTTTGTAAATAAAGTATTATTGGAACATGGCCATATACATTTATTTACATATTGCCTATGGCTGATTAGGTTATGTTCTCCTAGTCAATCCCCAGTACCTATCCTCTGTCTCCTTGAATCTCATAGCTTTTCTATCCTCAGTACAGATGAAGAATTTAAGAATAGAGTTTTCAGTTCACTTCATCTGACTTAGTCATCCATCAGTCCTTCCATTCAGTGACTACTTGGTGTCCACATTCCCAGCATTATTTTAAAAGCACTGGGGATACAGCAATGAACAAACAAGTCCATGCCTTCATGAAGCTTATAGTCAAGGATGGAGTCTCAGACAACAGACATACATACATTATGCATGATGTATTTGGGAGAAATATAAAAAGTCTTTGGTTACTATTTCCATTTCTGTAACATTCTTTGGTCTATTCAAGTTATTTATTTCTTTTGTATCAATATTGCATTTTCTATATATTAGAATTTATCAATTTCATGTAGGTTTTCAAATTCATTACTGTGGAAGGTTTCATTCTTCTATTTTCAACTTTTTGCATCTTATTGTCTTTGTAATAACATAATGCTGAATTTTTTTTAAAAAAGCCCAGTCTTACTGTTTTTCTCTTCTAATTGAGACATTTTCTAATTTGTATTTATTTTATATTTAAACTCAGTTGCCATTTTGTTCACATTTTTCATTTATTTGCCTTCTTTTATTTCTATAATGCTTATCACTGGATATGAGCAGGTTTAAAAGTTATACTCTATTTTATGCATCTAATGATTGCTTTAAACTTACGACTAATATATATTTAAAAATTTCTCCAATTAATGCATTAAACTTGTCAGAATTTATGTCTTTCACCTAAAATATCAAATACTTTAGTCTGCTCTCATGTCCTTCAGTTTCTTCCCCACCCCATTCCAATGTCATCATTACGTGAAAATGATTAGTTTTCTTTTTTCAATCATGCTATATTTTTTAATTACCTTTCAAGATTTATATCTCTTAAATTTTGAGTACTTTTTCTAAAATTATTTTCAATGTGTGGTAACCCATTTTGTATGTTACATGCCTGAGAATTTAAAAAAATTACCCTTAATATTTTAATGCCAATTTTAGGATATAAAGTTCTACTTTGTAAATTTGTTTTCAATTAAAAAATTACTTTCTATTTCTTGTATCCTGCGCTTCTTTTGTAAGGACTAATGCCTCCCTGCAGACAGTGTACTCTTGCTCTTGGCATTTCTCTGCTTTCTCTAGGTAGGTAATCTCTAACCGCGGGAGGCTTTTCAAATTTTGCCTTTGCCTTTGGGACAATACAAAGAAATATCACTACAATCTAAGTATGGGTTTTCATTCTCTACTTTAAATGTGAGGTCTTTCATCTTTTCTTAATTTTAGAACATTAATGTCCATTTATTTGCTCAAATATTTTCTCCTTTCTATTTTTCTTTTTCTCTCTCTTGTTAGAACTCCTATTATTTGGATGTTGAAAATTTTACTTCTAATATCTTTACTTCTTAGATTTTTTTTTCTCTTGTATTTCTTAAGAATTTTTGTTGGTTTGTCTTGTTTTCTGTTGCCATCTGGGAGAATTCCTCTATTTGATCTTTCAGTTCACTAATAAACTCTTTATAAATCTGTCCTAAATATATGACTATATTCTTCAACTAAATCTGTCCTATCATTTATCTACATTTATCTGATAAAATGTGAATATTTCCACTTGGGTTTAAAATAATTTGCTGTTCTTATCTCATAATTCAATGATTTATTATGTTTACTTTAAATTCTTGGCCTAATCTTCTGTTTCATACAATCCATGGTGCTTATTTGCCATTTTTATTGTAATTTTTTTAATAGTCTTACTTTTAAGATGCCTTCCCCCCACCCACCTCCTACGGTGAGCTCATGTACTCTGGTCTTGTATATTGGGGGATTTCCAACTGAGAACTCTAGTCTGTGTCTGTCCTTGTGAATATAAAGTGTAGCTAGTGGACAGTGTCCCCACAGGGCCACTATTGATTACTTCTGATTACTGACTCCCCATAAGGCAACCCTCTGGTTCAGGGTTTCAATTTAAACTTTTAAGGACTAGATGCAACATAGTTTCTTGGATTGGATCTTGGAAAAGAATAAGGACATCAGTGGAAAAAACCTGGCAAAATATGAATTTTTTTTTATTAATAATGTACCCATGTTAATTGCAGTGCAGTTATGTAAGACATTAACATGAAGAGAAACTGGGTGAAGGGTGTACAAGAAACCTTTGTGCTATGGCTGAAACTTTTACGTAAACCTAACATTAGTTAGTGACTTAGCTGCTCAGTTGTGTCCCTGTCTTGCGATCCCATGGACTGTAGCCCAGCGGGCTCCTCTGTCCAAGGGATTTTCCAGGCAAGATTACTGGAGTGTGATGTCATTTCCTTCTCCAGGGGATCTTCCCAACCCAGGGTTTGAACCAGGTCTCCTGCATTGCAGAAAGATTCTTTACCAACTGAGCCATCAGGGAAGCCCAAACTTGACATTATTCCAAAACAAAAACATTTTTATAAATATTTTTGATAAGTGAACTAGACACTCATGTATAATTATCTACAGGTGTATTTCAATTTAAATAAAACACTTTAAAAGTGTAAAACACACACACACACACACACACACACTCTTATACCCCTTAAAAACCCTTTCAGTCAAAGCGCCAGTGAGAAGACAGGATTGCCCTTAGTTGTAACTACCCTGTTTTTAAGATTCTGAAAGGGAAGGACTGGAAAATTAAAACTCAAGGCAAGCCAGTCCAGTTGTACTGTAATTCACTGATGCTCTTCTTTTTAAAGCTCTCTTTTCTCTGTTTCATTTTGCATAGATGTAATTGTTTGGCTTTCAAGTTCACTGATCTTTTTTTCTCTACTGTCTAGTTCCACTGTTTTAAAATCTCAGACATAATTTTCATCTCTAGAAGCCTTATTTGGGTCATTTGTATATTCTCCATGTCTGCTTAACTTTTTAAACACTAGGAATGCAGTTATAATACCTGCTAAGGTCCTTCTCTGCTGATTATAACGTCTATGTCACTTCTGAGTTGGTTTTGGTTGGTTGGTCTCACTATGGGTCATGTTTTCTTGATTTTTTGCATGCCTGGCAATCTTTGATTGGATATCAGACATTGTTAATTTTGCCTTGCTGGTTTTGGACATATTGTATTCCTGTACTTCTCCAGTTTTGTCCTGGGATACAATTAAGTCCTTGGAAACACTGTGATTCTGTCAGGTCTAACTTTTACAGTTCACTAGGTGGGTCTAGGGGCTTCCCAGGTGGCTCGGTGTAGTCTGTCTGGTGGCTGTAGGCACGGTTCCCAGCGCTGCGTGAGCCCTAGGACATTTCCCCTCCAAGCCTTTCAGGTGGTTCTCTCCTCCACTTCACGTAGTTTCTTCACATGACCTGTGGTTGATGAGTGCACCGGAGGGCCTATGCAGGTTTCTGAGATCCTCTCACTGTTTGAGCTCTCTTCTCTGGAGCTCTGTTTTATGAACTCTGGCTGCTTTGGTCTTCCTGGGCTCTTAGCTCCATCTCCTTGACTGTAGGAGTCTGCAGCCTCTGCCTCAGTTGTCCCTCAAGTGCCATAGCCAGAGAATTCTCTTAAGGCAGAATTGGGATGATCTGTTTCTGGTCTCTTAGGCATGGTTGTCTTCTGTTTTGTGACTTCAGTGTCTTGAAAAACATTGTTTTGTGTATTTTTTCTTTCTTTCTTTTTTGTTATTGTTTTATAAAGTAGGGTAACTTGGTCCCTGTTACTCCATATTACTGGAAACAGAAATCCCACATTCTGTTTTGCTGTTGTTGTTCCCTACATTTTAATGGTGTTTTGAGGGAGGTTTGTGTAGTAAGGGCAAAGAGGGGCCAGGACTGCTTTCCCAGTTTCAAAACTCAATGGCTCCCTCTTCCATTGTTACCATGAAAAACTCAAAATGTGGCTTCTCACTTAGTCTCTCAGAGTTAAGATTTCTGCTTCCAGACTGTGCTTCCTAGAACTCTACAGGCCATACCCTTCAAGGTGGACAGGGCCCAGGTTTTTAAAAATAGAGAAAACAATAGGCTGTATTGAAGGGGGCACCATTTGTGAAAAGGCAGGGTCAAGGGAGACACCAGTACAGGTGCAGAGGTGAGGTGGGGGCAGAGGCCAACGTCAGCCAGATGAAGATGCCAAAGCGAGGGTCAAACACAAAGCCACATGAGCCATGTTTAAGGAAGAATCCACTTATTCTGGGCAAGGGCAGGCACAGAATGTAAGTCTGCCAAAACAGAGGAGGAAGTTGTATTTAAGAAAAGGCTCACATGTGTCTATGCAGGATGTTGAGCATTTGAGAAGAGCTTGATACCTGAAACACTTTCATGGCAGAGATGGCTGGCTACCCCTTGAGGATAACTTCCTCCTTTACAGGGCTCCCAGGATGGTCACTGTGGAGAGGCTGCCTGCTCAGGGATGACGTTCTCAGTCCCCTTCGTAGGTTGGCATGAGGCTCAGAGGCAGGCCAGGTGAGTGCCAGCGATAGGAGTGCCAGTGATGTGCACCTCCCACACAATCTAATCCCTGTGCTTCTCCCCTTACAGTTGGTTGGCATGGAGACCTTCAGGACAACCTTGAAGCCTGCACCATCTCAGGACAGCTTGCCTAACTAGGGCATGGACAATTTTTGCTGCCATGGTGGTGAAGCTATAACGTTATGTTAAGAACATTTTCAGTAATGAAGCAAATTGACCATTTGGTAAATTGACCTTTGACAGTCCAATTTCCAGCAAATTCTTTCTTGAGGGGATATATATATATATATATATATATATATATATAAAACTTGGTATTTAACTTGATATATACAACTTGACTTGCTTCCTTTGGAAATACCAAGTGGCGTTTTGAGTAGAATAACACGCCACTTTTAGCTGAGAGCTGGTTTTACTCATAGATGTAAATATTTTGTAGATGTTATACCCTGTGGTTAGATGGGAAAAGACTTGCCTTCATTCTTTTCCTTCCATTCATAGGATGCCAAGTCATCTCTCGTGCTCCCTCTACTCTTATGAGGCAGAAAATTTAAGAGGAAGAAACCAAGGGAACTAGTGAGAGGAAGAGAGAGAAGGGAAATCACAGAGGACACTCAATGTTGCCAAACCTAGACTAACACAGACAAGAAAGACTCGAGGGGAGAAAGAAAGAACTTTTTGCCCCATCCTTGTGTGTGTGTGCATGCATACTTGATTGCTGAGTTACTGGACTGTGTCCAATAATGTTCTGCCCTCCTCAATGCCAGAGACCTAACAATGTGCTTACAGGTCTAACTCCTTTATTTTACAGATGGATGAGCTGAGATCCATATAGAGACACAGGGCTGCTCAAGTCGTGGTTTATTAAGTTGCAGAGTTGGGATTTCTCAAATTCACTTGATTCAGAAATTTTATAGAGGCCCTTCTCGCACTCCCAATGCCCAAATTTACCTTTGCGCTATGGATCTTGCCTTCCTGTGAGTTGGTGAAAACCACAGGGTGAGCCTGCAAGGAGATACGCTCCTGGTCCTCACTCGGCTGCTACCAAAACAGACTGTACAGTACAGGGAGAACAGCGTGGCAGGGAGGCATTTTCCACACAGGGTCCCCACCAGAGCCTCCCTCTTTCGTTTTCAGGGGAATCCCTCCGGCCTTCAGCTTGCAGCCTCCGGAGGCGAATGTCTTGAGTCACTCTGGCCGCAGTGCTGAGCTGGTGACCACAGAGGGTGACCACAGGCCTGGGGAGCTGGGACTGTCTGGAAAGCAGTTTCTCTTTTAATCCCTCTCTAGAGGTGGTGCCATCTGCCCTTCCCAGGCTCCTCCTGGTCTGATTGCTCTAAGCCGCACTGGAGCCCTGTCTTCCCTAGAGCCCAAGGAGTGGCACACAAACTCCCTTTCAGGGAATTCAGCCCGCCATGGGTACCTCTGTGTGTCGCACATGCTGGGGACACTTTTGCTACATCCAGAGAACACCAGTTGCTCTCATACATCTGTGCTTTAGCACAAGATGTTTCTTCTCTCTAGACTTTTCTCTCCCACCTGGACTGCTTAGAACACTCCTTCCTCGTTCATTTTTTTCCCCACAGTAATTTATCTTTGAAATTTGGTAACATATATAAAACATAAAATTTAACATTTTAACCCCCTTTTTTTAGGGTACATTTCAGTGGCATTCTGAATATTCACATGGTTCTGCAAACATCTCACCATCCATCTCTAGAACTGAAACTGTCTGTGTGCTAAAGCACTTTGGTTGTGTCCGACTCTCTGTGACCCTATGGACTGTAGCCTGCAGGCTCCTCTGTCCACGAAATTCTCCAGGCAAGAATATTGGAGTGGATTGCCATTTCCTTCTCCAGGGGATCTTCCTGACCCAGATATCAAGCCTGGACCTCCTATATTTGGGCAGATTCATTTCTGTCTGAGTCACCAGGGAAGCCACATCACTTAGTAACTCCCCATTCCTTCCCCCAGCCCCTGGCAACTGCTGTTCTACTTTCTGTCTCTATGAATTTGACTACTTTAGGTAACTCATG
Source organism: Antilocapra americana (assembly GCA_007570785.1). Taxonomy (NCBI): domain Eukaryota; kingdom Metazoa; phylum Chordata; class Mammalia; order Artiodactyla; family Antilocapridae; genus Antilocapra; species Antilocapra americana. The sequence goes on along the minus strand of ML661897.1, from coordinate 34,295,050 downwards.
GGGGTGGAATCCCCCCCATGAGTGTTTGTCCTTTTGCAGCTGATATTGCTCTTAGATGTCTTCAAGATTCATCCATGCTGTGACACGTGTCAGAATTTCCTTCTTACACGAAGGAAAGGCCGAATAGAATTCCATTGTATGTATATATCACATTTTGTTTATTCATTCAATCTGTTGATGGACCCTAGGTTGAGTCCACATTTTGGCTACCGAGACATGATTTGTGGCCTAACATATGGTCTGTGCTGGACAATGTCCCACAGGCACTCAAGAAGAGTGTTCTGAGTCATGTCTGTTAGATCTAGTTGGTTTATGCAGTTGTCCCAGTCCCTAGTTCCTTACTCACCTTCCATCTGGTCATTCTATCCATTATTGAGAGTACAGTAGTGAAGCCTTTAACAGTTATTGTAGAATTGTCTCTTTCTCCCTTCAGTTCCATCAGTTTTTGCCTCATACATCTTGGTGGTCTGTTATTAGGCATGTAAATGTCCCTTCTCTTTTGAAGCCTCTATCCAAATGCTCCCTCCTCTGGTACCCTCACCCCTGGGTAGTTACTATCCTCAGCACTCTCACTGTAACTTGGCTATACCTCTGTGTCCCAGGTTCAGCAATTGTGAGTAATGTACATGTCTCTCTTCCCAGTTAGTTTCTCTTGGAGGACACAGAATTTTGTCTTCTTTATGTTTGCATCTTCAGAAACTGGCATAGTAGGAATGTTTGTTGAATGGACACTTGTCCTGGAATGCAACTGTTGTGTCATCCATGTTCTTCCTGGGATAAAAATAATTGTAGTCAGAAATTCTAAATGTCATTGCTTTTGTATCAGTAATGTATAGCTTCCAAAGTGCTTGCTCTTCTCCCTCATTTGATACTTATTGCAAGCCTATAATGGTGGCAGGCTTTACTGTACAGGTGAAGAAAACTGAGGATCAGAGACTTGGGTTGAGTGTCTTGCTAGAGGTCAAGATAGTAAGAGGCAGAGCTGGGACCTGAGCTCAGGTTAGTCTGGCTCCCAACCAGGGCTCCTTTCTCTGTGTTCACTTCCCTAGTGGGCCTGACTCTTTGTGGCTGCTTTGCATGGGATCACAGCCTGTGTGTGTGTGGAGGCTGAACCTCTTTTATCTTAGGGCATTTGAAGCTTGCCTTTGGATATGTTACAAGGAGTTCTGAGTGAGTCTCTGAGATATACCTCCCGAGATCATTTGAGAGATAGTGAAGGCTGGTGACTGCAGCCATGAAATTAAAAGATGCTTGTTTCTTGGAAGAAAAGCTATGACCAACCTAGACAGCATATTAAAAAGGAGAGACGTTACTTTGCTGATAAAGGTCCATCTAGTCAAAGCTATGGTTTTTCCAGTAGTCATGTATGGATGAGAGAGTTGGATTATAAAGAAAGCTGAGCACCGAAGAATTGATGCTTTTGAACTGTGGTGGTGGAGAAGACTCTTGAGAGTCCTTTGGACTGCAAGAAGATCTAACCAGTCAATCCTAAAGGATATCAGTCCTGAATATTCGTTGGAAGGACTGATGCTGAAGCTGAAGCTCCAATACTTTGGCTACCTGATGCGAAGAACTGACTCATTGGAAAAGACCCTGATGCTGGGAAAGATTGAAGGCAGGAGAAGAGGATGACAGAGGATGAGATGGTTGGATGGCATCATCGACTAGATGGACATGAGTTTGCGCAAGCTCTGGGAGTTGGTGATGGACAGGGAAGCCTGGCACGCTGCAGTCCATGGGGTCACAAAGAGTCGGACCCAACTGAGCAAACGAACTGAACTGAACTGAAGGCTGAGTGGGACCTTTCCTGGTGGTCCAGAGGGTAAGCTTCTGAGCTTCCAATGCAGGGGGCCCAGGTTCTATTCCTGGCGGGGTAAATGAATCCCACATTGCTGCATCTAAATATCCTAGGTGCTGCAACCCAGTGCAGCCAAATGAATACATAAATGAATATTTTGGGTCTTCCTTAGTGGCTCAGTGGTAAAGCATCTGCCTGTCACTGCAGGAGATTTGGGTTTGATCCCTGGGTGGGGAAGATGTCCTGGAGAAGGAAATGGCAACCCACTCCAGTCTTACTGCCTGGAAAAATCCCATGGACAGAGAAGCCTGGTGGGCTACAGTCCATGAGATTGCAAAAGAATTGGATATGACTTAACGGCTAAACAACAACAATGTACTCTGGGTACCTTGCTCACTGAGGCACAGGTCGGAGCTGGCGCTTCAATCTGGGCTTCCCTGATTATAAACTTGATGTACTTACGGTTTGAACTAATGTACCCTGGGCATCCCTGGGATAGTCAAGGAGCTTTTTCATGGTTTGAATTAAAATCGGCCCCATGTGTCCACTTTGACTGCTGGAGCCCTGCAGAGTGAATCTGCTCTCTCTGCTCCTGACACCCTTCCAGGGACGTGCATGTGTTCCCCAAGTTTTTCCCTTGGGCTATATGGCTCCAGGGCCTTCAGGCTCCTCCACTGCTTTTCCAGGGACTCCTTCCCTGGGCTACCCTGACATGCTCCAGTTTGGCTATTGGCTGGGTCTGAGTGACAGGGACAGCACACCCATAACAGGGCATCACCAGGCTGGCGGGGAAAAAGACTGTGGAGGCTCTAATTGCAGTTTCCTCAAATGGACAGGCAGCTGGCTGTCCAGCAGAGAACAGGACAGGATGGGAGGGGGGAGGAGAGGGAAACAGGGCCCTGGCATGTGTGATGGAACAAAAATAGAGGACCTGGCACTACTGTGAGCCAGGCTTCTTCCCAGCACGTGTTTTCAGGGAGGCTCTGGTTCAGGTGAGTCCACTGGCCCTGTGCTGGTTGCAGGGTGAGTCCCCTGGGCAGGGGGAGCAATAGATATTTCCAGGCCATTCCCCTTCAGTGGCTGGAGTGGAGTTTGGAATGGTGACCGTACTGTGGTCCTTGAGATCTTGGATTCTCTATGGGAGCCTCTGTTTATGACTCCCTTCCCTTCTGTTCCCTAGGTCCTCTAGAGATGGCTGACTTTACTGGTCCATTGACTGACCTTGACAGTAAGGGGAAAACAAGGACAAAGGATGACTAGAGAGGGTCCAATGAGGGCCTCCTGGTTAATTTTCATGTAAACGATGATAATAATCACACATATAGGATTGCTGAACTTATTAAAAAAGGCAGTGCACTGCCTTTTTAAAATA
>ML661897.1:34223077-34291780 GCA_007570785.1 Antilocapra americana | reverse complement strand
TGTCACCTCCACGCTCTGCAAGCACTTGTGGGTTGAGAACTAGACTGGAGAGCAGTATTTCAGTCCTGGTTCTAAGGTGCTGTGTGACACAGGGTTAGCTCCCTCCCTTCTCTGGGCCCCCTTTTTCTTTTTTGTTCCATGAAGGACTTGGGCTAGAAGACCTCTGAGGTCTCAGGCCCACAGAAGCTAGGGGGTCTGGGCCATGGGGCAGGGTGCTACCTTTTGATGTTCTGCACTCTTTAGGGAAAGGCATCTCTCTCCATTCTGTTCTTTGCGGTCTGCGGGTTTCCTAGCCAGGCCCGCCAGTCCTCGAGCCTGGCCTGGAACTGGGGTTTCTGAGGTTGAGGCTGTTTCTCCCTTGTCCGAGGACAGGCGCTGGGCCCAGGCCTCCCCACTGCATCCCCAGATGACACCCCCAGGAGAGGATGCTGCCTGCATTGCCTTCAGCGCTCTTGCCCCACCTGCCTTGGGGCAGCCCGAGCCATGTCCTCAAGTCACAGGGAGAGCTCAGCTTGTCCTGCCGTGACACACGGCCAGAGGGCAGTAAAACCCAAGCCCTCCCCGTGGGCAGGTGATCTCCACGGAGCTAGCCAGGCCTGACTCAGAGCCTCAGCCTGCCAGCCCCCGACCAGCTGTCCCCCGGGTCACCACACAGAAATCACGCCGGGGGACGGCATCGGGCTGCGGGGAAGCGTGTCCCTGGCTAGGGGGCCTGGGAGAGGAATGCAGTATCAGCCTGGCATCCGCCAGCACAGGAGAACAGCTGACTCTCTGCAGGGAAAGCTGAGACGGAGTCCCAAGTTCAGGGCTGGCGGGAGCCCTGGGCGGGGATTGCTGACGGTCTGACTGACTGCCAAGGAGAGAGCTGGGCCAGAGCTCTGCGGCCCACTCCTAATCCCACCCTCCGCCTGACTGTGTGTGACCCTCACTTGATTCCGGCCCCTTCCTTGGGTCTCGGCTTCCCCATCTGGGCTGAATATGAAGGTCTGAAGAGAACACATTTTGTGTGGTGTCTTAAACTTTGGGGACCCTGGTCCTCCAGCCTTCAGTGGAAATGCTACTATGAAGGCTGAGTGTCTGACATGCCAGGTGCCTTGCCTGGGACATACTCCCTTCTCAGCCAGCCTCCCCTTTGCTTACCACGTCCTAGTCTGAGCTGGTACCTATTCTCCTGTTTTCTAGAAGAAAAACAACTTTTATTCTGAATTATAAGGAATGGGGATCTGGACACTTCAGTGTCCAATTGAAGAGGTTTGGGATGACTGTGGAGGTCTTATTTTTAGTTCCAGCTCCCTCTGTGGGGTCTTGAGCATTTCTCTTCCCCACTCAGACCTCAGTTTTCCTCTTGGTAGTGGGAGGTGTTCAAGCCAAGTGACGCAGGGATTTCTTTCCAGTTTTGCAGCAGGGTCTCTGATTTCCCTTTGGAAATTAGACCTTTTTTCCCCTTTTGTCTCACAATGGATTAAATGGACCAAGAAGCCAAACAGCCTGGCTATAAATCCACTCGGAAGGACAAGGAGACCTCTCACTCTAATGTGGGGAGCAGTTAGAGAAATGTGGTGAAAAGAGATGGAATGCTTACTGTTCATATCTCACCCACAGTGGAGGGTTTGCAAGAGTGATCACACACACACACACACACACACACAGACACACACACACACAGGCGCATGGGCTGGGGGAGGGAGGAGGTGCTGGGTCAGCTGGGGTGTCTGGAGAATGTTTGTCCCTGAAGGAGAGTCAGGCAGAAAAGCATGCTTGGCACCAGGCCGCGCTGGGATAATCTTCATCGTAGAGCCATAATTTACTTTCCCTCAGACCTCGGGATCATACAAGGGGATTCCAGGAGGCTCATGTGAGCAGCGAGTACCCAGGATCCGGGGGCTGCCTGCCAGCAAGGCGACCTCTCTCAGCGGCTGCCGCTGCCACCTGCTGATTGGGAGCTGGCCGCCGCCCAGAGTCCTCGTGAGAGACTTGTCAGGAAGCCGGTGTTCACCTCTCAGGCATTTGGGTGTGAACCGCCCCTGTGGAGCTGTCAGCGTGCCTGTGTCAAATGGCTTCACCTGTATGTGCCAGAGAGGGGCCGCACTGCAGGTGGCCCTCCTGTCCCCCTGATCTGTGGCTGACAGAGCTGCCCTCGCTGTGTCACTCATTGGTGCTGCCACAGCCCGCGGGCACCTTGGAGCAGCCGGGTCTTTAGATTGCCGCTGGTGGGAAGCTTATGCTTTCTGCTGCTTATGAGCTGGGCTTTGAACAAGGAGCAAGAGAATAGGAGAAAGAGCTTTCTGGATGCAGAATCGCACAGGAAGAGTCATAGCAAACATGGTTAATACAAAGTAAGCCAGTTCGCAAAGTAAGCCATGGGTAATACGAAGTAAACTAGATCAAAGGTCCTCTGCCTCTGCCTACAGACCTATGCTGATTAGTGAAGAAGGGCCGTTATTCATAGCAATGGGGAAAATAAAGCCCATAGAGTGAATTCTGTGAAACTAATGTAGCTTGTTTAATTCTACTTTTTTTAGAGATAGCCTTGCTGCTTTTTAATGTGAAATTTTTTTTCCTTATAAAGTGATTATGATATTAGATGGTAGTTGGTTTTTTAAAATGTACCTATCTGATAATCCTATGTCAATCCTCTGTGATTTAAAAAAAATTGTTTTTATTGATCTGTGAATTCCAAAATCTAGGAACTGGTGTATTCTCAGAGACCTTGGATAGAGGGCAGTGGGAGACAGGGCAGAAGTTATACGCAGGGCTGGAAGTGGAACAGTCAAGTCTACAAGTATCAGGGGACCATGTATATTTCACCCACTGCAGAATCCTCAGCATCTAGCACATGGGTCAGTAAATATTTTCTGTAAAGGGACTGGTAGTGAATATTTGAGGCTTTTGGAGTCATACCCCTTCTGTTACTTCTACTTGACTTTGCCTTCTTAGCACAAAAGCTGCCATAGATAATATGTAAATGAGTGAATGGGGCTGTGTTCCAATGAAACTTTATTTACAAAACAGTTGATGGACTTGATTTGGTCCACGGGTTTTAACTGGATGACCCCAATCTCTGCTAGACTGATAAGAATACTCATCTTTTCAATAACTATTTATTGGATTGATGTAAATTGTTTCTAGAGGGCAAAGAGGAGACATTGGAAGGGTCTGAGGCAGGATGCGCAAGGACCGCCGCCTCAGACTGTGTAACATGAAAGGAGGTGTATCAAACCCTACAGTTTCTCTTTTTGGTTCACTCATTCTTTCATCAAACATTCTGAACTGCCTTCCCTGTGTCTGGCTGTATTTCAGGACATGGAAATATAAACTCAGACCCAGCCCTGCCCTTAGAAACACTTGTCCTGGTGAGGGAAAGAGATGCAAACACAATTGCAGCTCAGTTTAAGGCCTCCCACAGAGGTCTGGCTGAAGTACGCCCCTTAGGCCTCCCCACACAGAGAATAAAGGGAGATGAAATTCTGTTCACTGCAAAGCTGCTCAGAGATGGAAGGAGGATATTTTGGAGGTTCCAATTTCCCTGTCACTGGGGATGCTCAAGACTGCTGGATGCCCATCTGGTGAGAATATTACAAAGGGAATATGAACCTCACTTACGGCTTTTCTTCCAACCCTCATTCGGAAACAAATCGGAAACAAATGATTCTGCTGCTCTTTCCCGGTTTCTCCAGGTACACTGTCAGGCAGCCGGGGCTATGAATTCTGCTTGAGGGATGTGTTTCTGGGAGTGGAAAAGCAAGGAGAATAGCTCTGGGCACAGCAGGGACCCTGAGGCAGGTGGCAGAGCTATGCGGTCCCAGCTCTGTTGCTGATTGACTGCGAGACCCGGGGCGAATCCTTCCCTTCTCTGGACCTTAATGTCCCTTTCTGTATCATGGGGGTGAGGAGGGCAGTTGGACTAGGTGTTTTCTGTTGTCCCACTGATTCTCTCACTGACTCTGGGAAGGACTATTTGGTTTGCTTGTTTGTTACAGCTGCATTAAGATACAGTTCATATGCCACACAATTTACTCATTTAAAAGGCACAATTCAAGGTTTTCAGTATATTCATGGGGTTGTGCAACCATCACCATAACCAATTTTAGAACAGTTTCATCATTTCCAAAAGAAGGCCCATGTTCTCCAGGTATTGACTCCTAATGCCCCCGGTCCTAGGCGATCACCAATCTTTCTGTCTTTATTGATTTGCCCATTGTGGGCCTGTCATGTAAATGGAATCACGTCATAGGTGTTTTTTTTTTTTTTTTGTACCTGGCTTCTTTCATTTAGCACATTTGCAAGTTTCATCCATGCTGTAGCACGTATTCACTATTACATTCCTTTTCATTGCCGAATACTGAATAACATTGTGTTGTATAGATACACTATGTTTTATTTGAGTTGTTTCCATTTTTCAGCTGTTATGAGTAATATTGCTCTGAGCATTAATATACAGTTTTTTTTTTCACATGGAGGCATATTTTCAGTTTTCTTGGGTGCACACCAGTGAGGTGGATTGCTGTATGATGCCTTCTTTGATTCTCTTATATCCTGTACCACCGCCCCTTATACTTCATAAGGTCCAGTCACAGTGGGGCTCTATCCACCCGCAAGCCCATGGTTTTAGGTTCCCCATGCCTTTGCCCACATTGCTGTTTCCCCTGAAGATCTCTTCCCTCTCATCATTTTGGGTTCAAATCTTACGTGTTATTCAAGGCCCAGCTCAAATGTCACCTCCTTCACTGCTGCCTCCAGTGAAGGTCATGTGACCCCACAGGACCTGCCTGTTAACACTAGTCCTTCCCATTGTGGATTGAAGTTATTCTGTGCCCAGGACTTATTATCTTTCTAGATTCTACATCTCCTGGCTTCAACTAGACTCTGTTTTTTGGATTCACTTTTATATTTCAAGTGCTTGCATGTAGCAGACCCCACATTAATGTTTGAATAGTGAGTATCTGATGTGTTCTGCTATTTAATGATTTTAAGGCGATACCTCTGCACCCTACATGGCCACCAGGATCCTAAGAGCCCTTCCCATCTCCTCAGAATGAAGACACATTCTCGAGGCAGCACTCGGGGAATAAGGTTCAGCTGCTTTCTGTTTCTCAGGCCCATTCCCCTGTCTCCAGGCTGACATGGGCATCTCAGCCTCTTCCTCACGTTTCCAGCTAAAATCTAATGAATTACTCTGATAAACAAGGTTATGTATTTTGGGTCCTGACATCTTTGAGCACTGAATCACGGTTTTGAAATTTATAAACATAGACAGCTGTCTCCCCAGATGACCTACCAAATCATATTCTCCTAGAAAGCAGAGCTCAATTAGATGTTTAAGGCATCAGGCAGTGAAATGGACTAGATGACTTCCTGCCCCATGAAAGGTGCAGTGCAGCCATGATCAATGGTCATCTGGTCTTAGATTCAGCATTTCTAACAAGTAACTTCTGCCCAGGGCCACTTGAAGAGTAAGAAAGCTCCTTACACTAAACTAAAATATACCTTCCTGCAACTCTTACCCATTGTGCCTGGCTTGGCCCCCAGGGGTCCCTCAGATGAGCTCCACCCATTCTGTTCTAGCCCACCCCTGCAAGTTTTGAAAACAGGACTGTGGCTTCTGTTTTTACCCTTATTCAGACAGAATAGCCCCAGTTCCTTCAGTAAGTTCTCACTGTGTAATAAGAAACAGTAAAAATAGTAAATAGTCAACAATAATAAATGCTTTCAAATAAGAAAAATATCACCATGCTGCAGTAAAAAGTGATGAACTGAAACTGCAGACTTCATTTTCTGATCCCCAAGCATTTGGCATATACTGGGCATCGTGCCCAGCACTTACCATGGATTAACTCTAGTCTCACAACAAACATAAAACATCAGGACTCTGATGGTTCCCATCTGACAGATAAGAAAACTGAGACTTAAGAAGCATGAGTAAGACAAAACTCACTGAGCTAGCGGTAGAGGTAGGTCTTAATGCAAGCAAGTCTGTTTGAATTCAAGGTCTAATTTCCATGCGTGCAGCCTTACTGTCGAGCCAGCTGAAGCCCTTTTTGTCCTGTGGTCTGGAGACTTGAGTTCCATCATGGACACTTCTAACTTGGGTGTGAATCTCATGAGTTCCCCTCCTTGCCGAAATCTTGGTAACTTCATCCATTAAACATGGAACGAGTGAGCTGGTCTGTAAGGTGGCCAGTGGCTTGTGGTTTGAATATTGCATTTGGCCTGAATGCATTGAACTCTTTCAAATCTCTGGCCCTTTGAACTTCAGTCCCATTGCCTGACTTGACAAATAATTCCTCATCTTTTGAGACTTGGTTTGAATATTGCTTCTTCTGTGTAGCCTTCCCTGAACCCCGGGGAAGGTCAGCTGCCTTAACCCCTGTTCCATAAACACTGGCATAAATCTCTGCTCTAGAACTTGTGGCGGTCTCCTCAGATGGACGGTGACCTTCTCAAGGACAGAGACTTGTTTGTTCATTGTGGCAACCTCAGCACTTAGCACAGTGGGTACTTGTGTTTCGAAAGACTTCAGAATGGCCAGGTGGTTCTGGTGCCATTTCATCATCACATCTGCTAGATGGCGCTGCAGCCCACAGGAGTGTCACCCCAAAGGTCTGCAAAACAACCGGTCTTGCCAGTGGGGGTGGTAGCCTCAGGCCAAGTTGGGAACTCACTTGGCTGGAAGCCCAGGAAAAGTACAAGTTTCTATTTTCTCCTCTTCTGTTCAGTTTTTAATGTTGCTGGGATTGAACCCTTTGCATTTCCCATTCCTGGAGGTCTAGGAAAGCACAGGCTGCGGTGCTCCCTTCTTTCCTCCTCTGCTGCCTCATAGCTAGAGAATTTAGATTAGTCCTTTCCTCTGCCTTCAGACTGTTCCAGGTTTATTGTCCCATGTATGTATGATCTGGTTTTGGCAACTTCCATTTCTGATCCTTTTACTGTTTACTTGAATCCATTTTAATTTTTCTATTTTCCATTAGCTTCTTTCTGCTCTTCAGTGTCTCAGCATATCTTGTACTCTGTCCTTCAACAGAGGGATAGTAATGGTTAAAGGCACTGAGTCTGAGTGGCCTGGGTCTGAATCTAGCCTTTGCTATTTGTTGTATGGCCTTGGACAAATTACTTGACCTCTTGGTGATTCAGTTTCCTTGTCTGTAAATGGGGGCAATAATAGTGCCTGCCAAAAGAATTGTTGTGAGGCTCTAATGAGTTCTTAGTGCTTTACTTTAGAAGGAGTTGATAAACACTAAGTGCTTCTAAGTACTTATTACAGAGTTAACACCTGACATTTGTTCACTGTGTGTTGAACGTACCTCTGTATTAGTCTGAACCCCAAGAAGGCAAGGGTTGGGTTTGTCTTGTTCACGGTCCCATCCTTAGCCCCCAGAAGAGTGCTTGGCACATGAAAGAGGCTTAAATAAAATTCTGAAAGAAACAAAGCCCATTTTGTTGTTCCTGTATGATAAAAATGAACTGAAATGATGATTTATAATTGCTTACCCATTTAAATTGGTTAGAATCTAAAACTAATAACACTCAGTGTTGGTGAGGGCATTAAATAGGTACTTTCATTTATTGCTGGTGGAGTGTAAAATGGTTGAAACATTTTGGTAGGCAATTTGGCAATATTTAGAAAGAGCCTGAAAAAAATTGACTCAGTGATTCTGTTTTTTTTTAATCTATGTGTTCAGATATGCACAGAGGTTTAACTACAAGTTTGTTAGTAACAGCAATATTTATTCTTTTTAAAAAATGTTTTAATTAATTTTCTTCTGGTGTTATTGAGATGTAATCGACATACAGCACTAAGGTTAAGGAGCTTCCCAGGTGGCGCTAGAGGTAAAGAACCTGTCTGCCAATGCAGGAGACGTTAAGAGATGTGGGTTTGATTACCTGGGTCAGGAAGATCCCTTGGAAGAGGGCATGGCAACGAACTCTAGTATTCTTGCCTAGAGAATCCCATGGACAGAGGAGCCTGGCAGGCCACAGTCCATGGTGTCCCAAAGAGCCAGACACGACTGAAGCAACTTAGCATGCATGCACTAAGTTTAAGGTGTACAGTATAATGATTTGACTTATAGATACATCATGAAATAATTACCACAATAAGTTTAATGAACACCCATCATCTCACAGAGATATGAAATTTTAAAAAAGGAAAAAAAGTTTTTTCCTTGTGATAAAAGCCCTGAGGATTTACTCTCTTATCATTTTGCATATATAACATACAATGTGCTAATTATATTAATCATGTTGTACATTGTATCCATAGTACTTGTTTACCTTATTTCTGGAAGTTTGTACCTTTTGATCATCTTCATACAATTTCCCCTTAACCCTCTCCCCACTCCAGCCTCTGGTAGTTGCCAATCTGATCTCTTTTTCTGAGTTTGTTTGTTTTTGAAGTATAATTGACCTATAACTCTATGTTAAGTTTCTGGTGCAGAACAGAGTGATTCAATATCTCTATACATTTCAAAATGATCACTACCAGCATAATTTATTCCATTAAAAGTCACTAACAATTGAACAGAAAGTTATTAAATAATCTCTTCTGTGGGATAGTTAATAATGTGGGAAAACTTTATTGATATAAGCTTAAGTGATAAAAAGCTATCTACAAAACTGAGTATACAGAAGGGCCCCATTATTTAACCTCACTAGTCCCAATTTCCTTATCTATAAAATGAAAATAATAATAATGCATATCTCTTAGGATTGTTACAAGGTTTAATAAAGCGTTTTTAAAAAAGCTTTAAATAAACTATTTTATTAGTTCTGGCATGGGAGTAACAGCTCAATAAATGTTGGATATTGTTGCAAAACATTTATCAGAAGAACGAGACTGGAGGGAAAGGAAATACAGCAGGGTGTTAATGGTGGTTAATCTCAAGTGGTGAGATTATAGGAGTTTTAATTTTCTTCTTTATGAAATCACATATATGTAAAGTAGTTAATAAAGTTCTGGACCCCAGTAGGTGCTCAATAAAAGGTAGCTAGCATTATTCTATCTTCTATTTTCTCTCTCTCGTTTTTAATAATGAACATATATTACTTTAAACATCTCTTTGTTTTTAATTTTTTTATTGGAGGATAATTGCTTTACAATATTGTATTGGTCTCTGCCATACATCATCATGAATCAGCCACAGGTATACATATGTCCCCTCCCTCCTGAACTGCCCCCCTCCATTTTCCTCCCCATCCCACCTCTCTAGGTTGTCATAGAGCACTGGGTTGAGTTCCTTGTGTCATATAGCAAATTCTCCAAGTTATAAAAAGAACACATTTGAGTTAGTCCTAATGAGGTGAATGAACCCAGAGCCTATTATACGGAGTGAAGTAAGTCAGAAAGAGAAAGACAAATACTGTATATTAACACATACATATGGAATCTAGAAAGATGGTACTGATGAACCTATTTTCAGGGCAGCAATGGAGATGCAGGCATAGAGAAGAGACTTGTGGACATAGTCGGGGAAAGAGAGGGTGGGACGAATTAAGAGAATAGCATGGAACCATATACATTACCATATGTAAAACTTTAAGCTTTAAAGTAAAGCTTTGTATATATTTTACACCTAATATAAATATTACAGTATAAGCCTCTCATATATATTAAATATATAGCCACAATGCCAGTTCTTTACATTTGTTAATTAATTAACAACCCTGAGAAAACAGGCACTCTATGCCAAGCTTTGTGATAGCCACTTAGGTTACATGCAAGGGGAACTGACTGCCAACTTTTCCCCTGCAGCTGGGAGCCCTGTATAACCAACTCAGTTCTGTTTGCATCCTCCTTTTTTTGAGACGCTCACAAATATTCCTTCCCTGTGGCCATTGTTGTTTTGATAACACGTTCCTTCCATGACTCAGTAGTTTTCTTTTTTCCCATTTCTGCCTCAGACTTTCCTTTTTCACAACAAATTCCATGACTATCTTAGCTGCCTTTTCCTGATTTTATCCCACACCACACTTTCCTTTCCCATCCAAAACAAATAACAGTTCACCTCTCCCTTGTAAATGAAGTCAAGATTGCTGATAATAATCATTTCTACCTCTTTCAAGTCCAAATAAGAAATGTATGAGTAAGTTGGGATTACAAACCAGAGGAAATGATGACTAATTTGATGAAGGATATTGGGAAATTTGACAAACTATTTTTGCAAGAAAAAAACTAGATTCTAATGACATGCTGTGCTGTGCTTAGTCGCTCAGCCATGTCTGACTCTTTGTGACCCCGTGGGCTGTAGCCCAACAGGCTCCTCTGTCCACGGGAATTTTCCAGGTAAGAATACTGGAGTGGGTTACCACTCTCTCCTCCAGGGGATCTTCCAAACCAAGGGATTGAGCCAATGTCTCCTGCATTGCTTTACTCTCTGAGCCACCAGGGAAGCCTGAGAATACTGAGTGAGTAGCCTATCCCTTCTCCTGGGGAACTTCCTGACTCAGGAATCAAACCGGGGTCTCCTGCATTGCAGGCGGATTCTTAACCAGCTGAGCTAACAGGGAAGCCTCTCCCTATGGCATACGACACAACAAAATCAATTCCAGATGGATTAAAGAATCACATCTAGGAAAACCTAATGAAGATATTGGTGAATATCTCATTTCAAGGTGTGGAAAACCTTTCTAGAGACTTATGATATACAAAGATATATGTGCGAAAACAAAAATAAGACATCTCCTGCACTCAAGAAAATCTAAAACAAAAAAGAAAACAAATATATTTTTGAGATTTATGACAAAGATAGTTTTCCCTAACATAGAAAAAGTCTTTACAAATCAATGGGAAAATCTAAAAAAGTCAACAGAAAAATGGGCAAAGGTAAATAAAATTAAAAGAAAAGTGATAGACTAGGCAAATATTTTTATAGCATATAAAACGTATACAGTTCTAAGAAAGCATCAATTGTTTAAAGAGCTCATGTAAATCAACGTTACAAAAGACAAAAGCCATCAAAGTCTCTGAGCAGATGAATCACTGAAGGAGAGGTAAAAATATCAACAAAGATATTAAAAAATGCTCAATTTCACTAATGATCAGGGAAATGCAATGCTTCTTTTTCTTAAATCACCTTTCCACCTAACAAATTAGCAAAAATTAAGAAATTGAAAACAACCAGAGTTGAAGTATATGTGAGGGATACAGACACTTTCATACTCTCACTGGTGAGAGTATATAATTGGTGAGATCTTAGGAGGGCAATTTGGTGGTAAATTTTAAAAATATTCATCCTCCTTGACCCAGCAATTGCTTCAAAGAATATATTCTTGGAAATACTATACTTGTGCCCAGAGATGTATGCAAAAACAGGTTCTAATTGCTTATTATAGTAAAAAACAAAGGAAAAGATATTCACATATTCTAAAGAATGCTAACAGAAGTGCACACAAATGTATCTATGCATAGAGTTGTCACTAGTTTTGGAAGTACTTGGAAATATCTCAGATGTCCAATAAAAGTATATCATATAAATAAATTCTGTGCACCCACTTCATAGAATACTACTCAGCCTGTAAAATGAATGAGATAGGCCTACATGTACAGATATATTAATAGAAAAATGTTCATAATAAAAAATGAATAATATCCACAACCATAACTTTAAAAAAGCAAGTTGCATGAAGTTTCTACAAAACAGAAACAAACTCACAGACATAAGAACAGATTTGTGGTTGCCAAGGGGGAGGAGGGGGAGGGAAGGAAGGACTGGGAGTTTGGGATTAGCAGATGCAAACTATTATATTTAGGATGGATAAACAACAGGGTCCTACTGTATAGCACAGGGAGCTATATTTATTATGTTGTGATAAGCCATAATGGGAAAGAATATGAAAAAGAATATATATATATATATGTATATGTATAGCTGAATCACTTTGTTGTACAGCAGGAATTAACACAACATTGCAAATCAACTATACTTCCATAAAATTAAAAACAAAAGCGAATTGCAGAACTATAGGTGATGTCTGATGTATTTATATAAACCATGGCCCCTGCAATCAAGCTGGGTGTCTCTGCTTGGATGGGCAGGCCCCTACTGATGGAGGCTAAGCTCTGACTGCTGGCAGAGCTGAGAGGCAGCTCCAGTTACCAGCATTCTCTGCTTTTAACCCTTCACTGTCAGGGGAGGGCACTTGCCTAAGGATTCTTTCCCTCTTTAGTCTGCTGGGTGGACTTGGGACTCTTCTGTCTTTTTAAGCTGATTGAAGGTAGGACATGAACCCATTGGGCTTCCCTAATAGCTCAGTTGGTAAGGAATCTGCCCACAGTGCAGGAGACCCTGGTTCGATTCCTGGGTTGGAAAGATCCGCTGGAGAAGGGATAGGCTACCCACTCCAGTATTCTTGGGCTTCACATGTGGTTCAGCTGGTAAAGAATCTGCTTGCAGTATGGGAGACCTGGGTTTGATCCCTGGGTTGGGAAGATCCCCTGGAGAAGGGAAAGGCTACCCACTCCAGTATTTTGACCTGGAGAATTCTATGGACTGTATAGTTCAGGGGGTCACAAAGAGTCAGACACAACTGAGCGAATTTCACTTTTTTATGACCCTGTTAACAAATTCTGAAGGTTTCTTCTTAGGAAAAGGATGGATTTGCCACTCTTTCTCCATGAGCATAAAAAAGACAAACCAGAAGAAACTCCCCAAAGGTTCCATATCAGAAGGTCTCTTTCAATAATAATAGTGGATTGTAAATGGCTAGGCAGGAGGACCCTCTGTATCAGAAGGAAGGGAGAGAACACCTGAGGTTGAGACTATGAACTCTGTTTGGTCTGTTTAGATAGCTTTTTCTCTTAAGGTCTGCTGCCTCATATGAAGTTGAAATCTGCTTCTTGGAGGTTCTATCCTAGGTTCTTTGAGATCAGGCCCCTCTTAGAGAACCCTTTAGAAAATCAAAGATAGCATCCTATTCTTTCTTCTGTCAGCCTCATGATGAAGAACGCCCCTGTTCTTGGGGGTTCAAATAGAGGGCACTGTGTTATTATTAGGGAAACTGAAAAGGAGACAACCATGGGTGAGAGATTGGACTCATGAGCTTCTTCTACCTACCCTTAATCTGGCCTTATCTCCTACTTATCATCAACCTCCTTAACCCCAACTTCTGGCACCTTAAGTCTACCTAAATAGTTCTTAGTAGAGGCTTCAAGCATCACCATTGCATTCAATGGCCATTTTTGATCTTTATTTTACTTGACTTAGCAGCTCTTGACACTACTGACAACTTTGTTTTCCTTGAAACTCTCTAGTGATTTCCAAAGTACCACTGTCCTGGTTCTCCCCTCAGTTCTCTGGCTCCCCATCAATTCCCCATCCATCCACCCTTTCAAGGTTGTATTCCTCAAATTCTCATCTAAGTCCCCTTTTCTCCTTTTCATTATATGCTATCTTCCTCAATGACTACCTCTATCATTCTTTAGGAAAACAACTCTAATTAATTTGTCTTCAGTCTGGATGTCTCCTTCGAGCTCTGGATCTTTATATCCAATTGGTCACTTGCCTTTGCTTGGATGTCTCAATGGCTCCTCAAATCCCATGTTTAAGGCTGAACTCATGATCTTCTTCTACCTACCCTTAATCTGTTCCTAAGTGAATGCAATGCGCAACCATGTGCTTTCACGAGTCAGAAAACTAGGCTTCATCCCTGACATCTCCCTCCTGTAACTTTTATTCTGTGAATATCTTGTGAAAGCACCCGCTTTTCTCCATTTCTACTGCATTAAAAATGCAAAACAAAAGGGGCTACTTTGATAGGAAATGAACTCATTGTTGGCGGTAGTATCCAAGCAGAGACTGATTGGACCCTGGGTGTGAATGATATGGCAGAGGCTAGGTAACTAGGTGATAGCGAGTGTTCCTTCATCCTCTCTCATCTGTCTTAGCTAGGGGGTGAGGGCTCAGGCCCCTCTTCTCTTGGACCAGTCCTTTTCCCCTGCTTGTTGAGGTACTACTCCACAAGACCTACAAAGCTCTAGGAGGCCTTGAGGCCAATTTCTAATCAAAGTCTCTTTCAGAAGAGGGCTGAGTTCTTCTGGGGACTTCCCAGATGGCTCAGATGGTAAAGAATCTGCCTGCAATGTGGGAGACCCAGGTTTAATCCCTGGGTGGAGAAGATCCCCTGGAGAAGGTAATGGCTACCCACTCCAGCATTCTTGCCTGGAGAATTCCTTGGAGAGAGGAGCCTGGTGGGCTGCAGTCCATGGGGTCGCCAAGAGTTGGGCACGACTGAGTGAATAACACTTTCACTTTGAATTCTTCTGAGCCCCTAGTCTCTCCAGACAGCATCCTGATCAATAGGAAATCTGAGGCTCAAGACAAGGGTAGGGACTTGCCTCAGGTTAAACAATGAGCCAGAGGTAGAGACAGGGCTATGACCCTGCCTCTTGCTTTCTAGTGCTTTATCTTCTCATTATTCCCTGCTGCCCCTCATCAGTCCACTCTGTCTCATTTAGCGCTGGTGAGTAATAATTTGCACAGATCCTGTCAGATGATAAATTACACCTGTCATGTAGGAAGGATGCTTCGGTGCTGCTCTGGGCTAGGGCGTCAAAAGACAAGAGCTATTTATTTAAAACACAAACAAAGAGACTGGTGACAGAGCAACAGTGTGGAGACAAGTGGACACCTTATTCTTCTATCCTCATATCTGAGGATCATAAGTCTAGGTACATAACCATGATCTTTAATTTCAGAGGCAAAAATAAACCAAAATAACCACCACCACCACCACCATCAGCACCAACAAAACCTCAGTGTTTATCAGCCGAGATTTTTAACTTGCATAGCTATCAATTCCCATAGCTAGATGTTAGGCCTGGCTGAAGAGGAGTCAAAGGTATGATTCATAATATTTGGTTCTGTGGTAGATAAAGAGAACAAGTACAAGCCAAATAAAGTGTATTTGAAAAAGTTGTATAATAGGATTTTGCCTGATAATCTGTTGGTTTAACCTGTAGCTCAGCATTCCCAAAATCCTTTTGATCTCTTCCAGAGTGTTTGGGATAAAAAAAACCTTTCATGATATAGCTTTTTTCAGAAAAGCTATAGATGGTTGAAAAATGCAGAAAATTCTCACAAACTGAACTGGATCCAGAAGCTCCTCAATCAACAAAGAGTTTGAATTTTATAAAACTGCTCATAAGTCTATTTGTTGCCAAGTCTAAAGTGACCTTCTACCAGTTATCAATGTGTGTGAAAATGAAAGTCACTTAGTTGTGTCCAGCTTTTTGCGAACCCATGGACTATACAGTTCATGGAATTCTCCAGGCCAGAGTACTGAAATGGGTAGTCATTCCCTTCGCCAGGGCATCTTCCCAACCCAGGGATCAAACCCAGGTCTCCCACAGTGCAGGTGGATTTTTTACCAGCTAAGCCACCAGGGAAGCTTATTCCATATATATATATCCAAGATGAAATATTCATTATTTTCTTACCACTTTCAATGTGAAAATTTTTACATCTGCTTTATTTCTTTCACAACAATATGTTAACATCATGTCCTTATGCTAATATCCTCAGGTGCTGGATATGAATTTGAACTGATGCACTCCTTTCCCCTACATTCAGAGTGTTATTGTTTTTCCTGTCTAGAGTCAGGAAGGTTTACAAAATCCTTTGGTTCTAGGACATGTCATTCTGAGGAGTTTCGCCATTGGTTACTCCAGGGTCCCTGTAACATATCGCCTACAGAATCTGCATTATATAGATTTAAGCAATAGTTGGAATTGTTGTTATTTAGTCACTAAATTGTGTCTTTTGCAACCCCATTGACTATAGCCCACCAGGCTCCTCTGTCCATGGGATTCTTCAGACAAGAATACTGGAGCAAGTTGCCATTTCCTCCTCCAGGGGATCTTCCTGACCTAGGGATGGAGCCCACATCTCCTGCATTGGCAGGTGGATTCTTTATCACTGAGTCATAGTAGCTGGAATAGCAATTTTCAGAAGACAAGGAGTAGGGACAGGGAAGCATATCTCCTGGGAGAGGGCACTCTTAGAATCTATGGGTTTAGGGGCATGTAGATTGAGAACATATTCTATATTATCTCATAATTTTGTGTCTGGAAAACTAAAAAACAGTTAACATATTCTTAGTGAAAACCACAAGAAGTAAAGCTCAGCGAAATCTTTGTGGTTGATAGGGTCATTCAAAAGATACAATAAGAAATCTTTCTAAATTAGCCCTAGGAGTAGCTAAAATGATGGATACAAAAAATTGAGAACAATAGAAGGATGAGTAATACCACACAAAAACCATGCCTTCAGCATAACCAGACCTCACAAGTAGATAAAAACTCCAAATGCCAACAACTTAGTTTTCATGCTTTGCCCACTGGCATTCAAGAAGTCAAGGGGTAGTAGGGGAAATGCTACATGGAAGAGTGAAGAGGGTAGACAGCAGCAGGCCAAGGCTTGATCTAAAATCACCACCAGAGAGAGAGTCTTCTGATTAAGAAAAATTCTGAAAAAGAGTTCTGCAATATCAGAGCACCTGCTATAAGGAAGGAATACAAAAATGTATGCTCTTGAGGCAGCAATTCTTAAAAAGTGCTGTTTCTGAGAGAAGATAATTTGGAAGGGTCAGGAGAGATGGTTTTCAGAGATTTGGTGGTGATGGAGAAAAGAAGTAAAGGGAACATTCTACAGTCTTGCAAATAAGACAGAATTTAAAAAAAATGGAAGGACATTCGATACCTTCTTCAGTCACAAAAAATAAAGGCCACATTTTGAAGACAGTCTGCAATGATACATGGGCATAAAAAGGGCACCCTTGAATTAGGAATTAAAGAGAATTGGTTTTCAACAAGAATGAAAAGTAAACAAAAGACAGTCCAATTAGAAATCAAGATTGAGTGCTCTTTGACAAGGCACCCAACAAAGAATAGACTAAAATTTTCAAAATTTCAATCAGGGAGATTGAAGAAAGGCAGGAAAATGACTAAGAATGAAAACAAGATAAAGAAGCAAAAAAGGTTAGAAAGAAAGTAGTTAATGGTAGTCAGGAAGGCAAAGAAAAAACAATATATATACCTGGGGTCACTAAAGAGGATAATTCAAGAAGACTTTCTGGAAGTGAAAGAAGATGGTACATATTGAAAGGGTCCACGAGGTACCTGGGAAAATTTACTCATAAGGGTCAACTCTATGACATATTCTAGTGTAACTATTAGACCTTAAAAATAAAGAGAAGTTCTTACGGCCAACAAACAAAAAGACCAAATGTACAAAGGCAAGAGAATTAGAATTGGTAGGGTTTTTTGTTATGCAGCAATAGAAAATTCATACACATGGATTCCTACATATTGCTAAAGTGAAGTCCAACTTCCTCAGCATCAGTAATTTAAAAATGAAGAGCAGTTATACCTTGAGAGTCTCTCAAATTGCATAAAATTGAAATAAAATAATACTGACATGATTAAAAAGGCAGCGGATTTATCTACACATCTAATTTCCCTGTAACATGTAATATTGCATTAGGAATGCATAAAATGAAATTGTTACATGAAACGTATTGTTACATGAAATTTTAATCTCAAAGAATAATTTAAAAAATTGTTCCTCTAATGGAGACACTCTCCTCAATTTTTGCATTTGGGATACAGCCAAAAATTATTTGGAGATAAAATGCTAGGATCTTAGCAAACATTATTCTCAATAGTGAGAAACTGAAAGCATTCGCCCTAAGATCAGGAACAAGACAAGAATGTCCACTTTTGTCACTATTATTCAACATAGTTTTGGAAGTCCTAGCTACAGCAATCAGAGAAGAAAAAGAAATAAAAGGAATACAGAGTGGAAGGAAGTAAATCTCTCACTGTTTGCAGATGACATGATACTGTACATAGAAAACCCTAAAGATAGTATCAGAAAATAACTAGAGCTAATCAGTGAATTTAGCAAAGTTGTAGGATACAAAATCAATACACAGAAATCACTTGCATTTCTGTATACTGACAATGAAAACTCAAAAAAAGAAATTAAGGAATTAATCCCATTCACCAGTGCAACAAAAGAATTAAATATCTAGGAATAAATTTACCTAAGGAGACAAAAGAACTGTACACAGAAAAATATAAGACACTGATGAAAGAAATCAAAGATGACATAAACAGATGGAATGATATTCCATGTTCTTGGGTAGGAAGAATCAATATTGTGAAAATGACTGTACTACCAAACACAATCTACAGATTCAGTGCGATCCCTATCAAATTACCAATGGCATTTTTCACAGAACTAGAACAAAAATTTCACAGTTCATATGGAAACACAAAAGACCCCAAATAGCCAAAGCAGTCTTGAGAAAGAAGAATGGAGCTGGAGGAATCAACCTTCCTGACTTCAGATTATACTACAAAGCCACAGTCATCAAGACAGTATGGTACTGGCACAAAAATAGAAATACAGACCAATGGAACAAGATAGAAAGAGCAGAAATAAACCCATGCACCTACGGGTACCTTATTTTTGACAAAGGAGGCAAAAATATACAATAGGGCAAAGACAGCCTCTTCAATAAATGGTGCTGGGAAAACTGGACAGCTACATATAAAATAATGAAATTAGAACACTTCTTAATACCAAACACAAAGATAAACTCAAAATGGATTAAAGACCTAAATGTAAGACCAGAAACTATAAAACTCTAGAGGAAAACATAGGCAGAACATTTGATGACATAAATCAAAGCAAGATCCTCTATGACCTACCTCCTAGAGTAATGGAAAAAAAGCAAAAGTAAACAAGTGGGACCTGATTAAACCTAAAAGCTTTTGCACAGCAAAGGAAACTGTCAGCAAGGTGAAAAGATAACCCTCAGAATAGGAGAAAATAATAGCAAATGAAACAACTGACAAAGGATTAATTTCCAAAATATATGAGCAGCTCATACAACTCAATACCAGGAAAACAAACAACCCAATCAAAAAGTGGGAAAAAGACCTAAACAGACATTTCTCCAAAGAAGACATACAGATGGCTAACAAACACATGAAAAGATGCTCAACATCGCTCATTATTAGAAAAACGCAAATCAAGACTACAATGTGATATCACCTCACACCAGCCAGAATGGCCCTGATCAAAAAATCTACAAACAATAAATGCTGGAGAGGGTGTGGAGAAAAGGAATGCTCTTGCACTGTTGGTGGGAATGTAAATTGATACAGCCACTATGGAAGATGGTATGGTATGGAGATTCCTTAAAAAACTAGGAATAAAACCACTATATGACACAGCAATCCCACTCCTAGGCATATACCCTGAGGAAACCAAAATTGAAAAATATACACCTATTCCATTGTTCACTGCAGCATTATTTACAATAGCTAGAACATGGAAGCAACCTAGATGTCCATCAACAGATGAATGGATAAAGAAATTGTGGTACATATACATGGTGGAATATTACTCAGTCATAAGAAGGAACACATTTGGGTCAGTTCTGATGAGGTGGATGAACCTAGAGCCTATTATACAGAGTGAAGTGAGTCAGAAAGAGAATGATAAATACCATATTCTAACACACATACACGGAATCTAGAAAAATCGTTCTGAAGAATTTATTTACAGGGCAGCAATGGAGAAACAGACATAGAGAATAGACTTATGGATATGGGTGAGGGGAGGAGAGGGTGAGATGTATGGGAAGGGTAACATGGAAACTTATATTACCATATGTAAAACAGACAGCCAATGGGAGTTTGCTGTATGGCTCAGGAAACGAAAACAGGGGCTCTGTATCAACCTAGAGGGACGGGATGGGGAGGGAGATGGGAGAGAAGTTCAAAAGGGAGGGGATATATGTATACCTATGGCTGATTCATGTTGAGGTTTGACAGGAAACAGCAAAATTCTGTAAAGCAATTATCCTTCAATAAAAAAAATAAAACCAATGCTGGGATCTTTTTTTCCATTCCGTTCTATACTCAAGTCAAATTAATGTATTGTTAAATACATCAAACTTCAAGTTTCGCAAAAGAGCCAATCATAACTTGTTTTCAGTTGTGATGAATCCAGAGAGAACAGGAATTGAGTATATCTCCCTATGCATGACATTTAGCTAAAAATAAGTTTGAATAAGAAGTGCGGCTTTTTAAATTAAAGCCTTGAAGACCATCAGTGAAGTTGATGTCCTTCAATCTGTGTAAAAATGACCTAAAGTTAATGAACTGAATTGGGAAAAAATTTTATAGTGTGTCCAGCAATGCTGGGTCTGAGATTAGACTTTCTCTTTTTAAATTAAAAAAACAACCCCCCTCCCCCCAAAAAAAAGCCTTAAACTTTTCATCTGTTTTTAGGATATATGTTGACTTTATTGATAAATAATTTATGAAAGGATCTTAATCTTGCTATCAAGATAGTAATTTTTTATTAACAAAATTGAGTAGAAGTATCAAGTTATTTGCTTTGCTTTGCAAAAAATTAAATGTGGATAACGAAGTTTTCCTGTCTTGCAAGGGTCATATTAGCTATCACTTGCCCTATTTTTGAAATACCAGAGAAAAGACCATGTCAATTTAAAAAATGATTAAAATTTTAGTAGAATTTGAAATATTTACTTGAGATATGTTTGGAAATTTGAATACAATGAGTTGAAGATTGAGATATATAAACCAAATTATCATTTACTGTGTTATACTACAGGTATTTATAGTGTTGCTTCTTCTAAAGACACTGCAGTGCTTTCTGAGGTATGTGCTATTCCACAGTGTAGACCCTCTCAGACTGAGAAATGAAATTTCCAAAATAAGGCATCCGGGGCAGACCTCAGAGTTTCTCTGGAATCTCCTTCCCCTTCATCTAATTACAGTCTGACAGTGAAACAGTGACAGATGAAAAGAGGCTGGTAATGGAAGTGTGATGCAATTCACAAGGTGAGAATTCCTCAGGTCAGTGGGTTTCAGAATTTTTTTTTTTTTGCAGTCATCCCAAATATTCAAATACTAGAATTTTTGGTACCATACATGAAACACTTTCCAAATATTCTGTCAGACTCTTTTGCTCAGAAACATTATGTAAAACAATGTTTCTTCAGAAACACTTGGGAAACAACTTCCTAGATGGCAATGAGCTAATATACCAAGAACTTGAAAGAAAAATATTGTGACCCAACAGTTAAACTCAGTCAAGATGTTTATGCCTAAAGGAACAGGAATATTAAGTTGTATGATAGGTCTCAGAAAGTATACCATACATACTTCCTCTGAAATTTTAATAATTATCTAAAGATTTTCCTTCCAGTGCTATTTCTATTTGAAACAATAATAAATAAAATATTCTAAAAAAATGTACATATAAAAGTAAATATTCTCAGATATGCAGAAAACTGCATTTTTATCTTAAAATGATATGGAAAACATTAAACTAAAGATAATAGTAGGAAATAAATAATGGAGTTAAAAGTAGATATTAGCAAATTAAGAAACAAACTCGCCAGAAGCTGGCATTTTAATTTAAAATGTTTTCTAGTTTTATCAAAAATGCTTTGTTTTGCATTTTCTTGACTTTTTGAGGTTAAGCATTAATTACAATTATCCCTTGTAATTATACAGTGGAAGTGAGAAATAGATTTAAGGGACTAGATCTGATAGACAGAATGCCTGATGAACTATGGACGGAGGTTCGTGACATTGTACAGGAGACAGGGATTAAGATCACCCCCCAAGAAAAAAAAATGTAAAAAAGCAAAATGGCTGTCTGAGGAGGCCTTACAAATAGCTGTGAAAAGAAGAGAAGTGAAAAGCAAAGGAGAAAAGGAAAGATATTCCCATCTGAATGCAGAATTCCAAAGAATAGCAAGGAGAGATAAGAAAGCCTTCCTTAGGGATCAATGCAAAGAAATAGAGGAAAACAACAGAATGGGAAAGACTAGAGATCTCTTCAAGAAAATTAGAGATACCAAGGGAACATTTCATGCCAAGATGGGCTTGGTAAAGGACAGAAATGGTATGGACCTAACAGAAGCAGAAGATATGGCAAGAATACACAGAAGATATGGTAAGAAGAGGTGGCAAGAATACACAGAAGAACTTTACAAAAAAGATCTTCATGAACCAGATAATCATGATGGTGTGATCACTCACACTCAGCTAGAGCCAGACATCTTGGAAGGTGAAGTCAAGTGGGCCTTAGAAAGGATCACTACAAACAAAGCTAGTGGAGGAAATGGAATTTCAGTTGAGCTATTTCAAATCCTAAAAGATGATGCTGTGAAAGCACTGCACTCAATATGCCAGCAAATTTGGAAAACTCAGCAGTGGCCACAGGACTGGAAAAGGTCAGTTTACATTCCTATCTCAAAGAAAGGCAATGCCAAAGAATGCCCAAACTACCGCACAATTGCACTCATTTCACACGCTAGCAAAGTAATGCTCAAAATTCTCCAAGCCAGGCTTCAGCAATACATGAACCTTGAACTTCCAGATGTTCAAGCTGGTTTTAGGAAAGGCAGAGGAACCAGAGATCAAATTGCCAACATCCACTGGATTATCAAAAAAGGAAGAGAGTTCCAGAAAAACATCTACTTCTGCTTTATTGACTATGCCAACGCCTTTGACTGTGTGAATCACAATAAACTGTGGAAAATTCTGAAAGAGATGGGAATACCAGACCATCTTACCTGTCTCTTGAGAAACCTGTATGCAGGTCAGGAAGCAACAGTTAGAACTAGACATGGAACAACAGACTGGTTCCAAACAGGAAAAGGAGTATGTCAAGGCTGTATATTGTCAACCTGCTTGTTTAACTTATATACAGAGTACATCATGAGAAATGCTGGGCTGGAAGAAGCACAAGCGGGAATCAAGATTGCCGGGAGAAATATCAATAACCTCAGATATGCAGACGACACCACCCTTATGGCAGAAAGTGAAGAGGAACTAAAAAGCCTCTTGCTGAAAGTGAAAGAGGAGAGTGAAAAAGTTGGCTTAAGGCTCAACATTAAGAAAACTAAGATCATGGCATCTGGTTCCATTACTACATGGGAAATAGATGGAGAAACAGTGGAAAAAGTGTCAGACTTTATTTTGGGGGGGCTCCAAAATCACTGCAGATGGTGATTGCAGCCATGAAATCAAAAGACACCTACTCCTTGGAAGGAAAGTTATGGCCAACCTGGATAGCATATTGAAAAGCAGAGACATTACTTTGCCAACAAAGGTTTGTCTAGTCAAAGCTATGGTTTTTCCAGTAGTTATGTATGGATGTGACAGTTCGACAGTGAAAAAGGTTGAGCGCCAAAGAATTGGTGCTTTTGAACTGTGGTGTTGGAGAAGACTCTTGAGAGTCCCTTGAAC
Organism: Antilocapra americana; assembly: GCA_007570785.1. Taxonomy (NCBI): domain Eukaryota; kingdom Metazoa; phylum Chordata; class Mammalia; order Artiodactyla; family Antilocapridae; genus Antilocapra; species Antilocapra americana. The sequence continues at coordinate 34,268,487 of ML661897.1, read as the reverse complement.
TGCAAGGAGATCCAACAAGTCCATCCTAAAGGAAATCAGTCCTGTTTGTTCATTTTAAGGACTGATGTTGAAGCTGAAACTCCAATACTTAGGCCACCTGATGTGAAGAGCTGACTCATTGGAAAAGACCCTGATGCTGGGAAGGATTGAGGGCAGGAGGAGAAGGGGAAGACAGGATGAGATGGCTGGATGGCATCACTGACTCGATGGACATGGGTTTGGGTGGACTCTGGGAGTTGGTGATGGACAGGGAGGCCTGGTGTGCTGCGGTTCATGGGGTCTCAAAGAGTCGGACACGACTGAGCAAGTGAACTGATACTGATACTGATTATTTAGGGCAAATATCTCTAATGTATGCAGCTTACTGTCAAGAGTGTGTGTATGTGTGTGTGTGTGTGTCAGAGAGAGAGAGAATGATAAAGCAAAATATTAACAATAGATGAATCTGGATAAAGGGTTAATGGATGTTCTTCTTTTTGTGAAACACTTTGGTAAGTTTAAAATTATTTCAGATAAGTCTTTTAAAGTAAAGACACTTAAGGCTACACATTTCTATCAGGATATAGCTTACATTGAATCTTAAAGGTTTTGGTGTGGAATATTGTAATTTGGAGACTTCCCAGGTGGTTCAGTGGTAAAGAATCCACCTGCCAACACAGGAGACAGGGATTCAGTTCTTGGATCAGGAAGATCCCCTAGAGGAGGGCATGGCAACCCACTCTAGTATTCTTGCCTGGAGAATCCCACAGACCGAGGAAAGAGTCAGACACGACTGAGTATGCATGCATGTATGCATCATAATTTTTATTACTTTCTAGATAATTCATACTTTCTTTGATGCAGTTATTTAGAAGGACATTTTATAATGTCCAAGTAATTAAGATAGTATCATTATCTTTATATTAATGTGTAGTCAGAGAGTATGGCTTATAAAATTTCTCCTTTTAGAATTTTATTAAGATTTTCTTCTTGGTAAATTACATGATTGATTTCTAGAAATACTTAGATGTTCGAGAAAATAGTGTGTTGTTTCTATTTGTGGAAGTATGAGTTTTCTACCTATAGCTTAATTTTAATTGCTGATGTATGTTGTTGATTGTAGTCATATTTGCTAGGTCTTTTTTGTTGCTTCCACCAAATTGCTTTATTAATGTAAGCCTCTTTCCTAACAGTAAAACAAAAGGAAATGTTTAGAAAGGTTTTGTTTCTTTATTCTCAATTTTCTCTTTATTTTTCATTTCTAGGTTTTGCTCAAGTAATTTTAAACATTTAGTAAAGGGCATTATTAGCTTTAGCTTTATCTGTTCTAAAATTCTTCACTTAAAACTTTTGATCAAAGCCTCCACTCATTTATATATATATTTACATATACATGCATGCATGTATGTATGCTAAGTCACTTCAGTCACGTCCAACTTTTTGTGACCCAATGGACTGTAGCCCTTCAGGTTCCTCTGTTCATGGGGATTCTCCAGGCAAGAGTACTGGAGTGGGTTGCCATGCCCTGCTCCAGGGGATCTTACTGACCCAGGGATCGAAACTGCGTCTCTCTTAAGTCGCCTGCATTGGCAGATGGGTTCTTTACCACTAGCGCCATCATATACACTCACATGAGAAGCACATATATACATACATTCATACATATATACAGGTTGTATTAAAAATATTTCATAACCTAGCAAAATGGACACAAGCCATGAAGCAAGGTTACCAGTGTGGCTCACCACCCTTTCCCCTCTGTTTGTTTCCTTCCTGCTGGAGCTGCCATTTGGTTAGCAGTTTCTTAAATATGTTCCTCAAATAGGCAACACCCTGAGAATGCTTGCATAGCTGGAAACACCTTTATTTGCCATGTAGGTGTTCTTCTTCTAACTAGTTACTTGTGATTGAAAAGTCTGATTCTGTTTGGGTTTAGTTCTCCTTCTTTTTGAATCTAATTTCTCCTTTTTGTCAGTTTCAAGGGAAAAGATAGTAATCATACAGTGGAGAAACTGAAACTCAGATTTTTTTAAACCAAGCTGTGTCAAAGTCTATTTCTTTCTTTAGTCAATTGTGTCTGGAGGCTAAGGGTGGGGGAAATGGGAAGATGTTGGTCAAAGGGTACACAATTTCACTTATGAGGGTGAATACAATCCTGAGATCTACTATACAGCATGGGAACCATAGATAGTAATACAATAATATAGGATCCTTGAAATATGCTAAGAGTATAGATCTTAAGTATTCTCACTACTAAAAAATTGTAACTGTGTGAGATGATGGATACATTAGGTTAATTGAGTAACCATTTCACAAGGTATACGTAAATCAAAACATCACACTGTACACCATATATATATATATACATATATATAAAATGTTTGTTTTTTAAATTAATTTATTTTAATTGGAGGCTAATTACTTTACAATATTATAGTGGTTTTTGCCATACATTGACATAAATCTGCCATGGGTGTACATGTGTCCCCCGTCCTGAAACCTCCTCCCACCTCCCTCCCCCAAAATGTTTATTTGTTAATTATACTTTAGTAAAACTGGAAAAATTGTGTCTAGGACTTGAAAATTCCTTTTAATTTTGAAGTTTATCTTTCTTTAGATAAGAACACTCTTTGTTCTTTATTTAGTTTTTAATGATGATTTCATTTATTCCTTTCCTTCTAGAACTTACATTACTTGCCAGTTATCTGTCATCCAAGTGTCATATATTTTCCTTCATGGTTTTCGTCTTTCTGAATTTGTTGCTCTGTTGTGAGATATTTCTTGTACAGGATACTAAATCTGTTTTTAGAACCAACTATCTTTTCTTTCAGTTTATGTATGAAAAGTTTTGATGAGAAAGCTATATTTTTAGACTCATAAAGTGTCTTTTATTGTCTAATTGAATCGCCTTCAGAGTTCTTACAGGGCTTCCCTGATGATTCAGACAGTAAAGAATCTGCCTGCAATGCAGGAGACGCAGGTTCGATCCCCGGGTTGGGAGGACCCCTGGAAAAGGGAATGGCTACCCACTCCATTATTATTGTCTGGAGAAATCCATAGACAGAGGAGCCTGGCGAGCTATAATCCATGGGGTTGCAGAGTCGGACACGGCTGATCGACTAACACTTTCACTTTTTCACTGAGTTCTTATAGTTTTTAAATTTTCACACTCGATTCTGTTAGTGTCCTGCTCCAGTAGGGCTCTGCTCTTCATGCTCTGCTTTGCCTACTGTTTTCTGGTTACTGAGTGCTGGTTAAAATAGTTATTCTTTTCTTTAGCCTGCTCATGATTTTGCTGGATCAATCATTGGGTAAAATCGCTAGAATCTCCCTCTTGCCGGCAAGGCCTAGGCGGTTCTGTCTCATTAAGTGATAGGGAACAAAATGGCAGGGTTGTGCTCTTCTGAGCAGAGGGAGGGAGCTTCTGAGCAAACCTCTCCCTAGGACCTAGGACCACTTCTCTGCCTCAGGGGCTAAAATCACCCTGCTTGCTCCCTGCCCCCTGCAGCTCCTCTGAGGCCGTGCAGGTGGGGCCTTGCAGGTCACAGGCTGTGCTCTACCTGTGAGTGGTGGTCTCAGGTGCCCCCCCCAGCTCCTCCCGCCTCTCTGTCCAGAAAGGGAGTCAGAGCCTCTTCTCCAGTCTCTTAACCTCCATAGATTCTCAGTCTCAGTATATACTGTTTTTAAAAGTCATTAAAGTTTCCAGCATTGACTGAAAGGAAAAAAGGGAGGAGTAAAAGAAAGCTCTGAAAAGACTCCTTTTCAGGGAAGACCACACATGCTGTGTATTTATTCGTGAATGCCTGCATGTGTATCCACAGCGGTTACAGGGCGATATCTAACCCATTCAAGGACCTGCTGTGACCCCAACTTGTCCCAGCCCTCCCAACAACTGAAATCACTTGTTCTTGATGGACTCAGTTTTCTTTAGGTCTTGAGATCAATATTTCTATGAGGCAGCAGGTGAGCCCATGTTCAGGAGTTCAGGGGTTTAATTGTGTCCTGCTTCTGAGAACCTGACTTCTGCTCTGATCCTGGCATCAAGTCCATCCCTTCTTCAGTCCCTCCAAGGACCAGCCTTGTTTTACTTGTCTCTGTGCATATCATTTGGGGTTCAGTCAGAGAAGCAGAGCCACTAGCACGATGTATGCGATACAGGGTTAATTACAGGCATTTGACCCTACGTAAACACGGGAACTGGTCTGGCTCAGTGAGGCTGTTACTTCCACATCTGGGGCTGGAGCCTGAAGTCAGCAGAGCAGGCAGTTGGGAACGAATGATGGAAAGAGGGTAGGGGATCAAAGATAAATTGGAGCCTGCAGAAATGGGCTGGAATCTGAGCAATGGGCTGGAGTCTACTTGGTGTCTCACTTCCTTTGAGACTCCAATTTTGAAGGCAGGAATGGCTTACAGGATAAGTTTTGCTTTTCCTTGTGGAGCACAACCCTCAGCTGGCCCAGGGAATCGGGGAGTAAAATAGGCAGGACTAACAGGGGTGGAGGGTCTGGGTGCTGCCCCATGCCACCCCAGTGAGCCAGCAGGAAAGTGACAAGGTGGGTGAGGCCTTGTGCCCTGCCCTTCTGAGCATAAGAAAAAGTGTGGCTGCTGCTTCCCTTCCACCTTCCAGATCGCATGTAAAAGGTTCCTGTGACCAGAGCTAACCTGGATCTACAGAGGAGGGAATTCTAGGAAACACAGTTCCAACTCAGTTAAATGGACATTATAAACCTCTGCTCATGAGGCTATAGCTCAGGCACTCACCCAGGGCCTGCCCACATATTAGTGGAAGCCTCTTCCCCATGGGCACCGGGGACTCCCAGCTTGGCCCTCCCCACCCAGGGCTTGTGAAGCTCTCTCTCCTGCTATGACCTGGCCACACATGGGAGAAAATGGGAGAAAACAATAGTGCCTGCTTCACTGGACTATTACACAGATTAATTGAGATCTTGCTAAGTGCCCAGCACTGAATAAGTGCTTAATAAAATACATAATTATACATGGACAGTTTCCCTACAGCCAGAGTTCTCCAGCCCAAGGATGCAGGGAATGGGGAACTTTCTTCAGTCCTAGGTGGATCTTCATCTCAGCCACCTCTGCTGGCTTTTGTTCACCTCCCTGTAATACCTGCATCATTTTGCCTTGCACTTGAGTTAGGTACTGGTTTGTCTGTCTTCTTATCAATCAGGGATCTCAACCAGAGTTCTAGGGGCTGGGTTTCCTTCATCTCTCCCCAGGACACAGTCTGACACAGACCAGGCCTTCAGAAGAGCTCTGAGTGAATGGACATCTTCGAGTTCCAGAGTTTCTGATTTGGAAGTACTGGAAGGTTGTCTAACCCAATTTCCTACCTGATTTCAAGAATTCCTTTTCAGATAATTTGGTATGTACTCTTAGTCTCTGCCTGCATACCTCCCATTCTGGGAGACTCACTGTTGCTCAGGGCAGCCCATTCTGTTTTTAAAAACAGCTCTATTTTTAGAACTTTCTAATTTTGTTCAATACAGTTAATTTTCCCACTGTTTACATCAAATTTTTGTTTGGAGACTGAAGAAACGTGCAGGGAAAGAGCTAGTAGAGATTGCTCCTAGTTTTATGGCTGAGGTTACAAAACAATAAAAAGGGTGACAGAGCACACAGTATAACTTTTATAAGCTTTGCTCAACTAGGTAGATACAGTCCCTCGGGAATGTCTATACATTTCTGCCTCCAGAGTTTACTCGAGAATCCTTACATGGCTGTTATTTACAAATCCAGACAGGAGTTTGTAGAGGGCTCAGAGGCAGCAGTTTATAAGAGAGTTTGAAGACAGAAGTTTATAGAGAACGTGAGTATTTGTTTGCATGCTAATCTTCTAAAAGTTGATTTTCTGCGCCACAATTTTGGGAGTGGAGTTGTCCAGATTCTGAGGGGATACTGAGAGCTCCCGTAAGAGAGGGGTTGGACTTTCATGTCCAGGACAGGGCAGCTGCTTCTGGAGGGGATGCTAGGATTTGAGGCCAGATCCTTCCCAGCCCTGCCAGAGGGATGCTCTCTTGAGTTTGGCCAGAACATCAGCCCCCACAGATTAATCTGAAATCCACTCAATCATTCTAAATGCCTGCTCTGTGGAAGAACTGTCTTCTGGGCACTCACAACTGGATAGGGGGTGGACAAAGACAAGGTGGTGAGGACTCCAGTACCAGCCAGAAAGGTTTTAGCCTCCCTGTGGCCACGCAGTCTGCAGCAGGTTAAGGCTTCATAGAAAACTTCAGAGAATGCTTTCACTAAACCCTGCACCTAGAGCAAGCAGGAAGGATTCTGGGGGCATAGTATGGCATGGCTCAAAGAACACCAGAAAGGGAGGTCAGGCCTCTGAGGGTAGACATCTGTTTGCTGCTAACTCAATTTTTCTAGGGAAAAGCGAAGACACTAAGATGTCCCCAGCAGAGGTTCAGATCTTTCCCTACCCACATCAACTGTTATTAGGCCTCTGACTCTGTGTGTGCGTGTTCAGTGCTCAGTCATTTCCAACTCTTTGTGACCCCATGGACTGCAGCCCACAAGGCTCCTCTGTCCATGGGATTCTCCAGGCAAGAATATTGGAGTGGGTAGCCATTCCCTTCTCCAGGGAATCTTCTCAACCCAGAGATAGAACCTGGGTCTCCTGCATTGAAGGTGGATTCTTTACCATCTGAGCCACCAAAAAAGCCCCCCTCTCTGATTCTAATAATCTGTGATTATGTGGTCAGCTTTAGGACAGCAAAACATCTATTGGGGGAGGTGGATATTTAGATGGCAAATATGGCTTTTATGTGGAAGATGTCTCAATACAAATGCACTTTATAAAAGGAGATGAAGAATAGGGGCTCAGACTGTCTCCGGGATAGCTCTCTTTTGTCAGTTTATTAAAGTCAGATTTATTGCTGACTCCCTGACCAAAAACAGAGCTGTTAGCAGTCTATAACATGGAGCAGAAATATGAGTTTTCAGTGAATCCGAGAAAAAAAATAAAGAGAAGAAACCTTAATGACCCGTCACTTGGAATAAATCTTAGTGGTCACATAAACCAGGATGATAGGGATTTATACTGTTCCCCAGCACCTGAATGACTAATGTGGTCCGAGTGGTGAGACACGGAGATTATTTCTAACAAGCCGGCACCTGTTTGCACACTCTTGGAACTGCTTTGACAAAGTCCTGAATGTCACCTTAACGCCCCTCAGTCATGCTGTTGGTGGGCAGTAATCTTCCCACACAGCTTGAGACAGAGGCGGCATTTCAGCTCTGTCCTAGCAGTTCTGGAAGGTTCTTGGTCAGAGGAGTAGTGGTGAAATGCCAGAGAAACAAATCACTGGAGAAGCACTGACCTAGGCAGGGCAGGGGCAGTTGAAAAAAGCCTCAGAGGATCCCAGGGTGCATGTACATCTGAACCATTCCTAATCCCACCCCACACTGGGAATCTGGATTCTGCAGCATCAGAATGACAAAGTTAGAGCTGGGAGAGAGTCCTCAGAGATCGGGTAGTTCCATTGCTCAGAGGAGCAGACTTAAGTTTCCAGGATGGAAACAACTAATTCAGTCACAGAGCAAGAGCGTCAGATGCAGAATGAGAGCTCAGATTTCCGGACTCCTGGGCATCAACACATGGCCTCTGTTAGTGGACAGCAGTCCTTTCTTCTTTGAGCCTGAAAGTGTTAGTCATTCAATTGTGTCTGACTCGTTGTGACCCCATGGATTATAGCCTGCCAGGCACCTCTGTCCATGGGATTTCCCAGGCAAGAATACTGGAGTGGGTTGGCATTTCCTTCTCCAGGGGATCTTTGTGACCCAGGGATCAAACCTGGGTCTTCTGCATCACAGGCAGATTCTTTACCATCTGAGCCACCAGGGAAGCCCTTATTTGAGCCTGAATGAGTGAAAACCTGCATGCCACTGATATCTACTCGATGCCCCATGTTCAGTGCTGGGAATGTAACTGCCCGACCAAACAGTCCTACTAAGATATTCCCCATGTAAATCATTACTGACCCTAAAAATCCCTCTCTCACAGATACATACAGTGTGTTACCTTCTATGCCATGTTTTCACATCCTTCCTTTATGTGACCCTACACACTGAAAAGGCAGACAGGATGGCTGCTTTTGTTCTAATTGTACAGATAAGAAACTGGTTCCTAAATTAAGGCTAATAAGGCTATCTCAAAGGACCAAGATTCTGAGGAAGCAGTGAAATCCTGAACAGACTGTAACGAAGTGCTGTTAATGGGTCAAATTAACAGCATTGCCAGGTGTTATGAAGAATGCACAAGATTCCCAGCTCTGACCCTGTTCTCAGAGAAACCGCAGTCCACTGTGGAACCAAAGGCCATCAAACCCTTGACCTCCTCTGGCCCGGGCTTCCAGAGATCACACAACCTGTTCCTGGGGGTTCTGGTTAATTAAACTGAAGTTGGGTTTTTTTCCCCCCTAAAAGCAGTTCATCTAAAATTTAATCCTTTAAAAAGGAATTCTACATCTGATTTGATGACCTATTCTTTTTGTCATTAAATTTTTAAAAACTATTTTAAAACCTGTTCATCCTAGAGCACTTCTGGCTAAATTTTATGCTTCTATTCATTTATCAAATTCACAGCATTTTATGAAGATGGTATTTCTTATCTATGCAGGTGTCTTTTCTATTAAGAGGAATAAAACCACCCTTTCCTCAAAATGATATGTATCTAGCAATAAATACTTGCATTAAGAACATGAATTGCAGTCAATTGTTATGCACAGACACACCCAATCCTGTCTCTGTAATTGCAGATGATATGTACCAATGTTGGGTACTCTTTATCTTGTGCTTCATAATTGGCTGTTAACTTACGAACTAAAATATGGAGCCGATATTCCAGTTAACCCAGAATGAGCTGCTGCAGATTTGATTTATTGTGATCTAAGAATGGGCATTAAAAGGTTATAGAGGTAACAGAGAGAGAGAACACAGGGGGATGCTGGCAGAACCTGGAGGGGAAGAGGCCTTTGAACTCTGGCAAATATGGCATATGTATGGAAGGGTTGACAGGAGTCAACCTGGGGCCTGGTATTTGAGCCCATCTAGATCCTAGTCTAAGTAGCTAAGGAGCTCTTGAGACCCCACTGACTGTAGCCCTCCAGGCTCCTCTGTCCATGGGATTTTCCAGGAAAGAACACTAGAGTGGGTTGCCATTTCCTTGTCCAGGGGATCTTCCTGACCTGGGGATCAAACCTGGGTCTCCCGCATAGAAGGCCAATTCCTTACCAACTAAACTATGAGGGAAGCCCATCGAGATCCTAACAGGCTTTAAAAATGATGACTCTGGCAGTCATTTATTTCAGTCATTTCACCAATTAGCACATATTTATGGAGCACCCACTGTGTGCCAGGCACTACACTTGATTCTGGGAATACAACTGTGGGCCTAAACATGCATGCTCCCTGACTTCATGGAGCCTATTCCCTAGTGAGGAAGACACATCTTAAGTCACAGTCTCACATTTGTGTCATTTCCTTTTTTTCTGTGTTAACAGAACCCTAAAACAGTTTGGGATGGCAATATGCCCAACTAACCAAACGACATTTCCCAGCCTCTCTTGCGGATAGTTATGTGACATGTTCTGCTCACTGAAATGTAAGTGGAAATGTGTTGGGTATTTCAGGAAAATTTTGCTTTTCTGATGTAGGTGCTATCCCTTCTATATTGCTGCTGCATCTTTTCCCTTTCTTCCTAGAACATGAATGTGAGGCTAGAAGTGAGCACCATCTTACAGCTAGCTATGAGGTGGCCATACAGATTTAAGTGAGAAAAAAAATTAGCTCCTTCTCTTTGGTTAAACATACATTAACTGTGTCTCTCTTACAAGCAGTCCTGCATGTGAGATACACTGATAAACTCATCTGTGTCTTGGATGCCAGATTATGAGGCCAGAATTCTCTTAACGGGTGACAGGAGCATAAAAGGGTGATTCTAGCAGTGGTCCACAGCCAGGACTCCAGAATTAAGTCTCCGAGGGATAAGTAAGGTCTAGTCTACTGTGTTTCAAGGGGTCCCCCAAAGCAGACAGCATGTTGGAATGGGCTGTAAATATTCTTTGCATCCTCCATCTGATCACACTGTGAGATAGGGGAACTGCACTTGCATGCCTACTTCACAGGGCTGTCACAGAGGAATTAGAGATGGGGGCATGTGGGTGGAAGTCTGTAAAAGCTTAGGAGCTGCACTCAGGTCAATTAACTTTCTTTTAATACCAGGCAGTCTGAAATTACAGGCAGCAAGGAAGGAGATACATGTTATGAAAGTCTAAGGAAGAGGCGGATTTTGAACTTGCCCCGGAAGGATGGTGCTGACCATGATGGATAGATACAAGAGGCTGAATACACAGGAAGCAACAGAGCTGGGAAGCCAGGACAGCAAAGGCTGAGAACCAGTGTAGAAAAGAGGCAGGCCAGGACTCAGGTACTTTCATATGTTAAGGAATGGAATGGAAATCAGATCACTGCTCAGGGTAAATGATCAGACACAAGTATTAAATAAGGTATAAGTTAGGTTGTGTGTGTGTGTGTGTGTGTGTGTCTATGTTCATGTCAAGTGTGATGAGAGGGGAGAGGGAGGCACAAAGTGGAGTTTTCTCCAGCTGAAGGGATGTGGAGCTTAGTTGATTGTGGCTGAATTTCTGGAAGCAGTATTTCCAAGGCCTGGGTGCCCAGAGCTTGAACGCGCTCTGCAGCACAGGCTTGGGAGAAACACTGGCCCAGGGCGGCCTCCTGCTCACTTCCCAGAGCCGCCCACTGACTCTTGATATGCACGCACTGGTAAGTTCTTTCCACACGGCCTGGCAGGGCCATGGAGAGATCACTCCCGGGTAATGAGACAATTAGCTCCTTGCATTCTTCCTGCAGGAACAAATCCGGGCCCCCAAGGCATCTGTCCCCTCCTGTTCTTCCAGCTGGCCTCCTTGCCACGTGCACACCCTGCCCGGAACCGGGCCCAGCTGCTTGCCGCTCGCCTGCCCACTTCCGTTTCCAGGAAGGGTTCTGGAGCCTGGTGGAGCAGGGGGCGGAGTGATTGATGACAGCGCGCGTGCCCCTGAACTCCTCGTCAAAGTTCTTCTACAGGGTTGGCAGCCCTGTGCTGAAAGCTGCTCTGTAGCTGAGGCGGCATATGGACTGCTGACAGAGCAGCTGCTGGGGAAGAAGACGCTGAAAGGAAGCCTCTAGGGATAAACAGAGAAACCCATGGCACCACGTGGCACCCAAGGCAGAATTCTCATCTCCTTCACGGTAAGGAAAGTGGTTTGGGATAGCTGTGCTAGATCTCATGCTCCTAAAATGATCATCGTCATCTTAACACTGGTTCTGCCCTTACTATGTACCAGCCAGTTCTGTAAACTACTTTGGGTGCATTATTTCAACTTCTCCTTCAAACAGCCAAAATAACTGTTATTAATCCCATTTTTTTTAACAGATGGAAAAAATCAAGGCTAGAAAGTTTAAGGATATTGTGCTTGTCAGATAGTGACTCAGGTTTAACTCCAAGCCTTTAATCCTAAACAGGATAGTGGTTTTCTCTTGCAAGTGTTTTGAAATTAACACTGGTAACTAAGATGCACTGGTGGTGTAATTTGCAAAGCAATAGGGCACTTATTTTCTTAGTTGGACCTCTAGAGTTGTAGGTTGTAGGGGCAAGTTATAGTCACCTCTGAGCTCCCAGGCTCTAGAACAGGGTATGACAGAGAGGTATACAGTGAATGAGATTGAATAATGTATCAATCAACCCTGGGAGGAGCTGCTTTCACATCTGTTTTGCAGATAAAAAGACAGGCTCCTCAGGGAGTCCTGCCTAGGACCTCATAGTAAGCTTGGCAGAGAGGAGATTTGAATTCCGATCTTTAGATCACAGGTCTGGAGCTTTCTCTGCTCTACCTTGAGTGTATCAGGTTAAATGGGGAGAGGGGTTGGCTGGGTGAAGGGGGATGGAGGAGAGTAAATGAGAAAGAACATACATCTATGAGTGTGAATTATTTCAGAGTCAGTTGCTGATATCTTAATAAATCCCTAGTGTCTTGAGCCTGGAGAATATTGTTTCAAGAGCATCTAGTTTTAGTAAAAAGATGTTAAAAAATTTTTTTTCTTGTTGTCAGAGGCCTGTCTGCAACCCAATCCCCAGGGAGCCATGGGTCTAGTCTGTGTCCCTTATGTCTGTCAAATGCCATTTCCCCCAGGTGGATCAGTCGCCTCATTTGGGGATCTGGACCTTCCAGACATGTATACAGAAACCAAGAGCCCATTGATCACGTTGAAAGCTGATAGCCGACAGAGATTCAATCCCATCTTAAGGCTAGAAACTTGGAGGGAAGTGGACTAATTTTCTCAGACTCCTGAGAGAAAAGTTCCTGAGTATCAAAGGTAGTGCCATAAGCCGCATGAACAGCGCTGCTGGACAGCTCCACTTCGGGCTGTGGCGAGTCATGGCTGGCTGTTGTCAAAGAAGATGAGAACAGAAGCCTACCACATCTGAATTGCAAACACTTTTAGGGTTCCACTTTCCAGCCTCTGGGAGGCACAGGGGTACCCTGAGGGGGTGCTTGGAGATTGAGGATCCAGATTGCTGGGTCCTTCTTGATTGACCCCTTCCTTTCCTTTCCATCCTCGCCCCCAGTTCCTCCCTCCTCAACCTCACCTAGTCTTTGACCTCTGGGTATTTGCCTAAGCACAGCCTTCCTTCATGCCTGTTAAATTTTTATTTATACAGAGAAGCCTAGCTCAAGTCACACCCCTTGCACTCTCCCTGCTGAATTGGTTACTTTCTGCTCAAGGTTCCCACCATATTTTGCATCTTCTTTGGCTTCTCATATTCTACTGCCTTTGTTTGCTTTAAGGGTCTGTTTCCCACACTAGGCAGAGAAGGAAGTAGTCAGCTCAATTCCCCTCCAGAGGTCCAAGAACCTGGTAGATTCTGATGCTTGGTTGCTGTTCCCTTTTGAATGAACAACAAGTTGTGATGTTTAAGCTTTGGACAACCTCAGGTTGATTTTCTTTTGTATTACGCATTTTGTACACACTCCCAAGGGAGCTTTGAGAGACCAGTGGGGAGCAGCTTGGAGGACTAGTGAGATGCTGAGACTCCTGCAATTTTGCCCAACCCATGTTTTTATCCAAAAAGTAGCATGTAGCCAGAATAACATCTTCCCAGGCCAAACCTGGGTCTTAGAGAGAGAAAGGGCTTGCTGAAGACAGTAGACCTCGGTCCCAAAGACTTCTTGGGACCTTTTGGTGCCAAGATCACTCCCTCCTCAACCCTTCCAAGCCCTGTAAATGTTGGTATCTTCCCCAGCATCCAAATCAGACCAGAGGGATCTGTGCCAGTAATTCCAGCTTCCCTGTCATTCCGCACACCAGCCCTCAATCTGGAGTGAACTACTCACCCTCAGGTTCTTTTGCTCGAGGATAACAAAGACGCTGACTGCATAGGATGATTGTGAGGGTGAAATGAGATATTAGTTATTATCCACTTAAATGTTTAGAGGTTTTTAATGCCATAAAAGTAACAGAATAAAGTGCCCTGAAACTTAATTGTAAGCTTGATGATTTTTCTTTTCATATATGCATACACTCAGGTAACCAACACCCAGGTCAAGATTTAGAGCTAACTGAGATTTTAAAAGCTGACATAGCTTATTGACTGTACAGTGCTGAAGAAATGTTTTGAATGGTTTTGAATTATTACCAGGAGGTGGAGCCTCTTTCCCATTGAATTCCTCTCCGTTCTCCAGTTCTAGGTTTCTAGAAATCATTAGCATCAGTTGCAACCACCCTAGCAATTTGTTGCCAGAGCCAGGACTCCAGAGCCCCAGCTATGCGGAGTGGCCAGGGAGACACAGCCCACACAGACCCACAGCTCTCAGGACCGCTGCTCCAGGCATGTAGCCCCTATACCCACCCCCTTAGACACCAGATGTTCTCACAAAAGGTGGCCAGTGACAATACAGCTGTGGTGTAGTTTCAATTCAAGACAACTTGGCTAAAAAGATATGCCCTGTATGCTAGGACCTGGGTAGAGAAGGAGAGAGGGAGCTTCCTAGACTGGGCACTCTGCAGACTGTGGGGCTGTGAATATTAGCATGTACATATCTGTGAAGTGAGGCCCACAGTGTCCCCTTATCTCCCATAGGCCTCTCTTCCTGAGGCTTCCCAGACCTCTCTCTCTAGTGCTCACCTCTCCTTTGGGCTTGAGTTAGCATCTCTGCTTTGTCTGCTCGGTGTTTCCATTCTGGCATCACTAATCCCCAGTCGTCCAATCAGAGCCATGTCCCAGGTCCAGTTTTGCCCTGCCACTATTGTTCTGGTCCTTCTCTACTGCCATCTCTGTGTTACCTCTGGAAACCCTCATTCTGCTGGAAACCTTGGAGCTGGCTCTTCACCAAAAATGGGATCTGCTGCCCCATCCCTGGCCATTCCATGACCTAGAAAGATGCCTCTGCTCTAGAAGCACTCCCCGAGCCCTTCCGTTGCATGTTATTTACTCATCTGCCTGTTGGCTGCTGCCACCCTTTATCTGAACTTCTTTCAGTCTCGCTGCCTTCTGGTGCCTAGAGTGGAGCTGGCCCTGATGTTGGTGGACGAACAAAGGCGTACTGAGTCCACGACTAGACAGCATGTTATTGTCTGAGTTCATGGCGAGACAGAATGTTGTTGTTTAGTCACCAACTTGGATCCGACTCTTTTCGACCCCATGGACTGTGGCCCACCAGGCTCCTCTATCCATGGGCATTGCCAGGCAAGGGTACCAGAGTGGGTTGCCATTTCCCTCCTCAGGGGATTTTCCTGACCCAGGGGTTGAACCCACGTCTCCTACATTGGCAGGTAGATTCTTTACCACTGAGCCACCAGGGAAATGTGAGACAGCATAAGTAAAGGCAAAGCTGCTGAGCCATTAATCATACTTTCAGATACCCCAGCCTTTTTTTTTTTAAAGGGCCAGGATATGCTAATTCAAGTGGGAACTTTGAGAGTCTTCATCTTCTCCATCTTTGACCCTCACATTAGCAGAAAAGGGCAGGTGTCTGACACCTCGCCATCCTCAGTGCTTGAAAATGCTGAATCTGGAGAAACTTTGTCATAATTATCTACCCACTTGAAAGTACAAACTCTGTAATTTGCCTTTAAGTGATCTTAAATTAATATAAATAATGAAGTATGCTCAGAATACTCAAGTACTGGTATATCCAATTGAACACAATTAAAATTAAGATGGATTTATTAGTATTGTGACTATTATTGATTAAAATGGTAATGATAAATAAGGAGAAATGTTAAGTACAACAGGGAATCAGTAATATTTCTTCAAAGTAATCATTTTGCTGTGACTACCCAATTATTAGTATATTTAATGTGTTATTCAGTGCAATTAATTATCCACTTTGCTTCTGGGAAGGCACTAGGAAAAAACTGCTTTCTGCCTGGAGTGGTGGTTGCTCAGGAGAGGGGCTGGGAAAAGCTGCTGCTTACTGGGGCCTCTGTGATGAAGACCTTGCTCTTTGGGAATGTGACTCCAGCAGCTCTAATAGAAGTGTCAAGTGCCCTTCGGGAAGATGAAGGGACCCAAGAGACCAGGTTCTTGGCCTCACAGTCAGAGGAGGTGAGGGTGAACAGCTAGAAGAGGGAAATCAGAAAACCTGACTTGATTCTGGACTGGGTCACCTAGTTATGGCACCTCAGTTCCAGAGGTTCATTTCTCTCATCTGCAAAATGGTTAAGGATACAGCCTGCCGGCAAAGACCTGTATGTGAAAGGGATCTGTCAGAGACACAGGTGTGTGGGGCCTTGGTGACTGCTTGTCAGGAGACAAGACAGTCCCCAGGCTCAGTCTGACTTGTGGATTTGCTTCTGGTTCCTGTAAACCACCTCTGGGAGTTACCCCTTGCCCCACCCCCAGCCTGTCGTAGGTCCCTGATGCCTTAATGCATGGTGAGTGTGGAGGGCCACACACCTGCCCCCCAGCCACTTCGCCCTGTATCCCCTGACCCAGGCTATACTGTCCATGGTCCTCCTTTCCCCTCCTTGCTGGGAAGAATGTAGATGGGTGAGATGATAAAATAAAAATTGTTGGGCACTTTTACAGAGCTCATGCCCACTCACCTTCTTTCTTTCTTTTTGCTATGTGGCATGTGGGGTCTTACTTCCTTGACCAGGGATCAAATCTGTGCCCTCTGCACTGGAAACATGGAGTCTTAACCACTGGACCACCAGGGAAGTCCCTTTTTATTTTCTTATCTGTCTGTACAACCATCCTACTAAGTAAAGGAGGTTTTATTAACCCCATTTAAAACACGAGTACACAAGATTCTAAAGAGGGAAAGGGATTTGCTCAAGGATATAGAGCAAAGGGGTAATCTGGGGTCTTGAACTTGAAACACCCAACACTGAGAACTGTGTTATCCCAGCCGGTTCCGCTTTCCCACATTATTGTCACATTTCCTTATCTCTGAGTCTTCTGGCTCCCAACCCTCCCCAATGCCAAGATTCACTGTAGCTTGTTTCACAAAGCTAATTGCTAGTTTTAACATACAGGTTTTGTTTTATGAGCTCCAAATTGCCCAAATTAGATTTTATTAAGTTCACATGTATGATTCTCCTTGTTTTTATTAAAATTAAGTTCACTCATTTGTCATTTACAAGGGAGTTTGAAATTAGGATCGTTTTGTATCCACGGAAACACAGGGAAAATCTTATATGTGATCAGACTTTTACCCGCAGAATGGGGGGAAAAAAAGGCGGCCGGTAATTAGGTGAATAATCCATAGACAAGCTCCTAGAGCACGTGGGGCCTGCTCTTCTGCTTTGTAGGTGACGGTTATGACAACTCTTTACAGCAGGACTATGTGATGGGGAGGGGTGGTAGGATAAAGGGGTGGGAGAAGCTGGTACCAGTCCCAGCTCTCCCCTTCATTCATTCTTTGGCTTTAACATGCCTCTTGTTTGGGGCCTTGGTTTTCCCATCTGTAATATGGGGGTGTCAAAGAAGTTAGACTTATAAGAAACTTTTTATCCCTTGTCTCGATTCTTATTGCTGGCAGAGAATGGCCATAATGCTGTGATGGGAAAGATTTTAAAATGTATCTTTATTAACTAATTTATTCAGCAGCTACTAACTGAGCAACTACTAAGTGCCAGGGACTCTTCTAGGTACTGGGGATAGTCGAACACATCAGAAGAGACTTCTTGTTCTCAGGAAATTGCAGTAGTAACAACAACAAAAAAAGAGAACTAAATACATCACATTGAAAAGATAATGATATTACAGAAGATAAATCAGAGACAGTGAGGCTATTTTAGACTGGCGGGGGGAGCGGGTCAGCTAAAACCTCTGTGAGGTTTTGGTGGTATTTGAGCTGAGACCTCAGTGACAAAATGAGGCCAGGCCTGAGGCCATCTGGTTGTGGCAGATGTGCAGATTGAAAGTAGGATGGGAAGTCTGTGTGTCCAAGGAACAGAGATGAGGCCAGTATACTAGGAGAGGTGGAGATGGGCTCAGAGGGCTAGACTGTGCCTAGAGGGTGATTGATTAGTTATGTCTGCATTGAAATGATGGGGAAGAGTGTTACTAATGTATGCCTCCTACTTACAATTTCTGGACTAAATGGTCCCAGCAAAGATATTTCAGTACCCCACTGGCAAGAGCCCCTTCCTGGTACAGGGGTGGGGCTCCACTTGGGTGGATGTGGGGAGGCTCCTATGAGGAAGTGGGGGTGACATTTGAACTGGGCTTTGATGGACGCTAATTTCCATACCAAGGGGTGACATGCCCCTCTCCATGGCATCCAGTTTTGTCCTGCAGTGTCTGTGATGTACTTCTTCAGTAACTTAGACAAGACACCCTGGTTTGGGTAAGGAGGACTGTCTGTGGAGGCAGAGAACCTGGGCCCAAGTCCATGCTCTGCTATTCTTTAAGCATGTGACTTAGCTGGTCACTTCAGTCTTTCTGAGCCATAGTCTCCTCATTAAAATAGGACAGTAATAAAATTTACCTCTTAGAGTTCTATAAGAACTTAAAAATAAATTAGGTAATAGGGTCTTATAATACATGATATCAGCATTTCAGGGGCTTTCGTGGTGGCTTAATGGTAAAGAATCTCTCTGCCAATGCAGGAGGTGCTGGTTTGATCCCTAGGTCACGAAGATCCCCTGGAGGAGGGCATGGCAACCCACTCCAGTATTCTTGCCTGGGAAATACCATGGACGAAGGAGGCTGGCAGGCTACAGTCCATGGGGTCACAAAATTTTGACAGGACTGAGCGACTAAACAATAATAATCAGCATTTTAGTAGTTATAACATATATTAGTGAAAACAGACTATAAAATATTATAACTAGTATTTTAAAATTGTTTTTATTATTAGGACAACTTCTGACACTTATCCCTCAAAAGAATTGGAACATTTTTTTCTTGAGTGTAAATTGTCACAGCTTTATGGAAAGTAATTAGCAGAATGCAGCATGTTATGTCCTAAAAAATTGCTTTTTTCATTTTGCCCAGAAATTCTACTTAGAATTTAATAAAAGAAATAAGTGGACTTCTTTTTTCAGCCAAGATGGAGTAGCTTGAAGTAGCCTAATTCTCGTGCTAAGAAGTAGAGATGCTGAACAAAATACAAGAGAAATGGAGATGAATAAACTATTGCTAGAAGCAAAAACATGGATGAATCTCACAAACAAAATGTCAGGCAAAAAGAACCAGATGCAAGATCTGTACAGTTTTATATTTGAATAATACAAATCACACACACACACACATATATGACAATATATATGTGTGTGCCAGATTTGTATTATTCAAATATATATACATATACATATAAGATACATGTGAGTATATATTTATATTTGAATATTGCATATATATATCAGTAAGATATATGTGAGTATATATAATTCAATCTATTGGTTTTGAAGGTTTGGATAATGTTACCCTTGGAGGAGGTGTAGTGAATGTATGAGGGTACAACAGGAACTGAGGTTCTGGTAATATTGTTTCTTGATCAGGTGGTGGTTCTATAGAGTGTCGACTTGATAAAACGTCACTAACCTGTACATTTTTGAATCGTGTACTTTTAAGTTTACTGTGACTTAAAAAAGTTTACCTAAATAAAAAAGTGAAGAATTTGGCTCATGGAGAAAGGTGTGAAAATAAAGAGGCTTATCAAGTATAATAATAAAAAATAGAAATAATCTAACCATCTAAACATGGGAAATACTTAAATAAAATGTGGTAATGATACTCTTTAAACCAACGTTTTGAAATAATTTTTAACTATGTGGGAGAATTTTAGTATTTCCATGTTAATTGAGTATTGTTCCGTCAACCTGTGTGCAGAACCTGAGATTGGGTTATATTAGCTACTGCCTTAGGCTCTGAGGATGGAGGGGGCGGGATGAAGCCCCTGCTGCTCAGTCTCTGCTTTTTCCATCTACAGGGAAAGGTAGACACATCTCATTTCCTAACCTTGCTCCTCTTTATTCTCCTCTCTAAAAGCACCCTAGTCCTTTCACCACTCTTCAGATCTCCCCCATCTTGGGAACCCCGCCTGGAGTCCTGTCCTTCCCTCCAAAGTCCCTTACCCTCCTTGACCTGAACTCTCTGGTCTGGATAGCTCCCCAGAGACTCCCACCCAGCACTCTTCTCCAGTTCCCATGGTCAGTTCAGATGGAAGTCTTGGGGAAGAAGAGAAATGTTTTCCTACCTGCCCCATAGCTTACAAAACTGCCCCTACCTGCAAAGTTGTAAGTGCTACATGTTGTTTATTCAGAGTTGTGTTTGCAACCTCCTCCATGGTCTGTCCGTCGCCAGCTGGCCGCCTGCTCTGCCCCATACTGGATCTAGGGCGGCTGCTGCCTTAGTTACATGAGGATCTGGGAGAGGCTTTGCCTTCACACGTGCAAGAGCCTGACTACATTCCTGTTCAAGCCACCTTCCTTCTTACTCCTTTTTAGAGCCTTGGAGTGGGGTGAGGGAACATTTTCCACATATTCCACAATGAGTTTTAATTACTTTTATCATCAGAAAAATATTAAATAATGCTCTTTTTCTCTCTGAGTGCTCTAGACTAATGTTCTCAAATGTTAATGTGTGATGCCTAGAAGTCACTTAGGGAGCTTGTTAAAAGATAGGTTGTGATTCAGTAGGTCTGGGGTTTGCCCTGCCATTCTGCATTTCTAACCTGCTTCTAAGTGATGCTGATGCTGCTGGTCCATGCCACACTTTGAAGAGTGAGGAGACAGAGGGTAGCTGCAGAGGAGGTACAAGCTGTGACCTGTCTCCTTGCCCTTCACTGACCCCAGGCTCCTCTGTTTCACAAATCTTCACATTTTTGCTGAATATTTAGTATAACAATGAGTAAGTATAAAGTCTCCCAAGAAGGCTGGAGTCTACATATGTACCTGGGCTAACCAAAACACTTTAGAGGTTAGTTCTTTAGAGAACAGGTTATCAGATTTGAGCCTCCTGACTCCTCAAGCAGATATAATAAGTTGAACTCATGGAAAGGGCCTTAGAGTCAAGAGGCCATGACTTCAGCCCCAGCTATGCCAGTGACTCAGTTTCCCAAAACATAATTGATGGAGTTTAGTATGTAATTTGTTGGTAAAGATAATGGTTTTCATGATCCTGTGATCCTAGGAATTACTATAATAGTATTCATGTCCTTCAATCCAATACTTTCCCTTCCGGAATTTTAGAGAAACTAAATCATTCAGTAGAAGATAAAGATGTGCAAAGATGCTCAAAGAAGTTAGGGAGCACTTAGGTACCAAGTCCTTACTAGAGACTTGGAGGGCAGCCTCCTGGGTATGCCAGAGGGGATGAGCATTCGAGGATAAGGTGGCTAAGAAACCAAGAGTATCCTGATTATTATAGTTCTCAACTAGTCTTCATTTTCCAGTTGTATTACAAATAAAAAGTCCTTATAATGTCTTCTTGGAAAGATGAATAGGAAGATATTGAACTACATAGTGAACTATTTGTTTTATTATTATAAATTTTTGAATCAAGCAGTGCTAGAGTGGAAAGGACACTTAAGGTTTCTGGTTCCATCTGCTCATATCAGAGCTCTGTAGAGTCTTGGAAATGTGGTGAGAAGACAGCCTCCCAAGTTCAGAGGGGACCAGAACTTTTGTGATGCGCCCTGGAGTCTCCCAGAAAGATGGCTGTGGTTATCTGGTCTCCAGAGAAACACTTCTAATGACAGGGGGTATGGAAATACAAAAAACCTTGTATAGCCAAAGCAATCTTGAGAAAGAAGAATGGAACTGGAGGAATCAACCTACCTGACTTTAGGCTATACTACAAATCCACAGTCATTAAGACAGTATGGTACTGGCACAAAGACAGAAATATAGATCAATGGAACAAAATAGAAAGCCCAGAGATAAATCCACGCATCTATGGACGCCTTATCTTTGACAAAGGAGGCAAGAATATACAATGGAAAAAAGACAACCTCTTTAACAAGTGGTGCTGCGAAAACTGGACAGCCACTTGTAAAAGAATGAAACTAGATCACTTTCTAACACCATACACAAAGATAAACTCAAAATGGATTAAAGATCTAAGCATAAGACCAGAAACTATAAAACTCCTAGAGGATAACATAGGCAAAACACTCTCCGACATAAACCAAAGCAGGATCCTCTATGACCCACCTCCCAGAATATCGGAAATAAAAGCACGAATAAACAAATGGGACCTAATTAAAATTAAAAGCTTCTGCACAACAAAGGAAACTATAAGCAAGGTGAAAAGGCAGCCTTCAGAATGGGAAAAAATAATAGCCAATGAAGCAACGGACAAATAATTAATCTCAAAAATATACAAGCAACTCCTGCAGCTCCATTCTAGAAAAATAAACAACCCAATCAAAAAGTAGGCCAAAGAACTCAACAAACATTTCTCCAAAGAAGACATAAAAATGGCTAACAAACACATGAAAAGATGCTCAACATCACTCATTATCAGAGAAATGCAAATCAAAACCACAATGAGGTACCACTTTACACCAGTCAGAATGGCTGCAATCCAAAAATCTACAAGCAATAAATGCTGGAGAGGATGTGGAGAAAAGGGAACCCTCTTACACTGTTGGTGGGAATGCAAACTAGTACAGCCACTATGGAAAACAGTGTGGAGATTCCTTAAAAAACTGCAAATAGACCTGCCATATGACCCAGCAATCCCACTTCTGGGCATACACACTGAGGAAACCAGAATTGAAAGAGACACGTGTACCCCAGTGTTCATCGCCACATTGTTTACAATAGCCAGGACATGGAAGCAACCTAGATGCCCATCAACTGACGAATGGATAAGAAAGCTGTGGTACATATACACAATGGAATATTACACAGCATTAAAAAAAAATTCATTTGAAGCAGTTCTACTCAGGTGGACAGAACTGGAGCCTATTATCCAGAGTGAAGTAAGCCAGAAGGAAAAACAACAATACAGTATACTAATGCATATATATGGAATTTAGAAAGATGGCAGCGAGAACCCTGCATGCGAGACAGCAAAAGAAATGCAGATGTATAGAACAGACTCGTGGACTCTGTGGAAGAGGGCAAGGGTGGGATGATATGGGAGAATGGCATTGAAACATGTTAATTATCATATGTGAAATCAATCGCCAGCCCAGGATTGATGCTCGGGGCTGGTGCACAGAGATGACCCAGGGGGAGGGAATCGGGAGGGAGGAGGGAGGGGGGTTCTGGAGGGGGAGCATATATAAACCCATGGCGGTTTCATGTCAATGTATGGCAAAACCAACACAATAAAGTAAAGAAAATTAAAAAAAAAATAATAATGACAGAGGGTGACTCCCTGGCAGTCTTTCTACCACTAGGTGGGTCTGATTGTTTAGGAATTCTCTCAGGTAAGTGGAAATTCTAACTCCTTGTGGCCTTCACCCCCTGACCCAAACTCTGAAGTAGGTGTTTTCAAACTTTCCTCATGACAGGTATCTCCTGGGAGGCTTATTTCAAATTCATCCCAACTTTAATCCATATAAAACATATTCCTAGGTTGTGAATGCTCATCGTTGCTAATTATTAGATAAATACAAATCAAAAGTGTAATGAGGTACCATCTCACATTGGTCAGAGTGGCCTTTATTAAAAATTCTACAAATAATATATTCTGAAAAGGGTGTGGAGAAAAGGGAACCATCCTACACTGTTGCTAGGAAGGTAAGTTGGTGCAGCCACTATGCAAAACAGTATGGAGCTTCCTCAAAAAACTAAAAATAGAGTTGCCATATGATCTAGTAATCCTACTCCTGGGCATATACCCAGACAAGACTATAATTTGAAAAGATTCATGTACTTCATTGTTCATAGCACACTATTCACAAGAGCCAGACATGGAAACAACCTAAATGTCCATCGACAAATGAATGGATAAAGAAGATGGAGTATATACACACAATGGAACATTACTCAACCATAAAAAAGAATGAAATAGTGCCATTTGCAGCAACATGGCTGGATCTAGAAATTATCATACTAAGTGAAGTAAGTCAAAAGAGAAAGACAAATGCAGTATCATATCACTTATATGTGGAATCTAGAATATGACAAAAATGAACATATCTACAATATAGAAACAGGCTCACAGACACAGAGAACAGACTTGTGGTTGCCAAGGGCAGGGAAGGAGGGAAGGGCTGGGAATTGGGGTTAGCAGACACAAACTATCATACATAGGATGGATAAACAACAAGATCCAACTATGTAGTACAAGGAACTACATTCAATATCCTGTGATAAACATAATGGAAAAGAATATGAAAAAGAATAAATATATAAACATATATATTCTGAATCACTTTGCTGTACAGAAGAAATTAATACAACATTGTAAATCAAGTATACTTCAATTTTAAAAAAAGATTAATTTCTTTGATAACAGAGAAAAATTCACTACTGAAAGTGGCAGATATAGACTGACTTTTTTATTTAATGTTTATCATATGAATGGCAGGTAATATATATTTTTTCATCTGAACTTAAAATATGAGATGTGTATCTGTACATTTCTTCTAAAAGTTTTAAAATACTCCCATCCTTGTGATTGTGAGAAAGATCAGTGAGGCTGTTTTAAGACAGATAACACTGAACAAGAGATTGAGAAAGAAGATATTAAAAAACAAAAAATAGCCCACTAATATAGTTGTGATTAATAGTAGCAAAATTGAAGTTAATGTCAAATATTGAGGTTAGTGGATTAACTTTAATTTTTAACGTTTATGAAAACGTAGGAAGAACTGTAACATATTCATGTCCTTCAATCCAATACTTTCCCTTCTGGAATTTTAGAGCAAGTAAATCATTCAACAGAAGATAAAGATGCTCAAAGAAGCATTATTTGTAGTTTCAATAAAATTATGAATAGATTCAATGCCAACAATAGAATATTAAGTAAATTGAGATATAACTATGAATTAACTATTATAGAGCTATTAAAATGATTAGAAACTCTACACACCAATAGGCACAAATGCTTATGTAAGCTAGCAGAATAAAAATTTGGTCCATTTCTACCTTTTTTGGGTATATGGCTGAGCATTAGAAGAAAACATGGAAAAAGTGCACTTTAGTTGAATAATTATTTGCTTAATAAATATATATACCTAAAATAATATCATTAATACAACGGTATGGCTATAAAGCCAATAAGAAACTCCATTTGGAAGAAGTAAAAGGTCAAGCCTTTGAAACCAAGTACCCTAAGATCTCTGAGGTGTCGAGGGGAAGGCCCACTGAAACCAAGTACCCTAAGATCTCTGAGGTGTCAAGGGAAGGCCCTCGGGGTTAGCTGGTTCAACCTCCTAAGTGTTGTGAGGATATTTATTTTAGTAACCTTGAATATAGCACCCTGTTCTCTCCCTCTCTGCTGTAACTGGTAAGCAACCCAAGAAGTTTTCCTCAAAGTTCGTGCCTACCTTTGGGAGAGACCCAATGTGTGTGTGGGGGGTGGTGTTGGGTAGAGGCAGATGCTCAAAAGCACAACTAGGAAAGCCAGACTTCCCATCTTAAGTTTTGTTTTTTTCAGACCAGAATTCTTTTGTTCAGAGCAGATTGGCATAAACTTCTCAAAATTTGCATCGTAGAACAAAGATTCATGTTTGAGTAAAAACAAAGAGAACAGCACAGCTTGCGACTCAAAGGTTCCTCCTGCCCCCACTACCACCCGCTCAATTCTCTATTTCTAGTCTGCTGGGGCAGAGAAGCCATTGAGTCGGACTGGGAGCAATTTACTGAGGCAAAGGCTCCTAGAATGAAGGCGGGCCCAGAGCTGAGACTCTAAGGGAGCTGGTTTGGGGGCTGGCCCAGGCATTTCTGGGTTAGGGACAATGCTCGTGAGCATTAAATTTACCAGGTGAGAGTTTGCATAAATGTGCTATTACTGATTATTTTGCAATGAGCTGGATTTATGTAGAAAGAGCACATGTTTTAGAATCCAAAAGCCTGTATTCAGTCTTGGCTCTGCCTCTTATTAGCAATGGGATCTTGGCAATCACATTCCCTTTATGGGCCTCAATTTTCTGATTTACGTACAGAATGGGAAAATAATTCCTATCTTGTACAGCTCACAGGGTTATTGTAAAGGTCACTTGAATAATCAGTTGAAAATGCTAGATAATGCGAAATATTATGCACATGAATTGTTTTAATAATTAATAATGATAATGGTGACTCTGCAATTCAGAATTTTGTTCTGGAGTCCTAAATATTGATTCCTGCAGGCTTGTAATTATTTAAGGATGATTTATTGGCTGCTGTGTATTGAGGTTGTAAGTTAAATTTTTTTTCCAGCTGTGCTGACTGGGGCAAGGGTGGTGTGCAGCTGGGGGTGGTAAACCAGGAAATTGAAGTATCTGAGGGAGGCACCTGTCCCGAGAAAGCCTGACCAGATAGAAACCTTGGTTCAAATCCTAGAACTACATATAACAAGCAGTATGCAAGCCGATGTCATAAATGATAGGAAGGCACCCTAAAGAATCTTGTGAGAATGAAGAATTGGTGGTGTCCTCGATAGGTCAGATGGGGAGCAGGCTCACTGACCAGTGACACTGAAGCCGATCCACCCAGGACCAAGGGGGAATACGTGGTGACCAAGAAGATGGGTCACCTTTCATCTGAGCCTTCTCTAGACAATTTGTACCCCTTCCTCCCTTTCTTGCCATCCTTGGGTCTGAATCTCAAGGCCAAGGACCTGAAGCCCTGAGATGTGAACCTACAATACACTGCTTTCTCTTTCTCTTTTATCCCATCCTCCAGTTACATAGTTGGAGTGATGATATGTAATGCATGCTTTAAGATGTTCTTTATTACTAAAATGATACAATTCAATTCTTTTTGTAAAAGAGCTAAAAGAGACAGATGTGATGTAGAAAAGGAGGTGAGGTCCCTTCCCCCAACCTCTCCCCACCCCTGGAAGAAGTGTGGTGGATGCCTGTCTCCCCTCTTGGAGCATTTACACATGTTGACGTATTAATCGTATATTTTTGTTGCCTGCTTTTTTCACTAAGTAATATATTGTTGAGCTCTTCCTACTGCCATATCGCTAATGCACTCTGCTTTCTGAGGAATGGGTAGGCCATAATTTACTTAACTATTCCCCTCCCTATTAATAGTAGGTTAGGGTTTTAATTTTTTTTGTTACTGCACACAATACTGTGATGAACATTCTTGGATCCATGTACAAAAACTTGTACAATGAGTTGTGTGGGGCACACAAACAACCATTTTTTTTTTTTGGAAGAGTCTTAGGAATGGAATAGCTGGATCTGTTGGTATGTACATTTAAGATTCAATGGATGTTTTCAAATGGCATGCATCAACTGGCTTCACCAGTCTACGTACGTAGTGTGTATGAGAAAGTTTCTCCACGTTTTTGCCAACACTTGGTATCTATCTATTTTTTTTTTACATTTTGTAAAATTCTTTTCCCTGACTAATGCAGCTTTGCATGATTATTGTATGTGAATTGTTAATTTTCTGTCAGTTGTCTTTTTCCTTTATCAACTTTTACAATTTACTTTGTCAATTTCCTTTTTCTTTCTGCTTTGTTAGAAATCTGTGTGTTCTGGACATTAATCTTTTATCAGTTAAGTGTGTTGTAAATATTTTTCCTCAGTCTTTTAAACTTGACTTATCTTATAACCTGGTTTATGGTATATTCTGACTGACAGAATATTATATATTTTATGAGCATAAATCTATGAAATTTTTATAGCTTCTAGATTTTTGTCTCTTAGGAAGGCCCTGACATTCTAAATTCATAAAAAATATTCGCCTATATTTTCTTCTAATATTTTTATAGTTTTGTTCTTTAACCCTCATCTGAGGGTTATTTTCTGTGGATGAATGGTACGAGTTAGGAATCTAACTTAATTTCCCCCCCAAATGAATAGATAATTGGTCCAATCTCAGTTGTGGATTGTCCATAGTTTTTCTGGTAATTTGAACTACCACCTTTATTGTATAGTTCATTTTCATATAATCAGGTTTGTTTCTTGGTTTATTAATCTGTTCCATTGATCTATTCATCAATACCTGCACCAGTATTAGACTAGTTTAATTATTATAGCTTAGGTGTGTTTTGACATCTGGAAGGATAAGACCTGAATGAAAAATGCTGTTAATTTAGACTGGAATTAATGTTGTTAATTTAGACTATTAATTTACCCATTGCACTGATGGGTAAATCAGTGTATTTTCAATACTAAGTCTTCCTAATCAGTTTTAAAACTTCAGATATTTAACAGGTTTTAATGTTATTTTATCTTCAAATATATTTTAAACATTTAAAAATTATATTTGTTTTTTAGGAATTTTATGTTTTTGTTATAAATTAAATCCCTCTAAAATTATTTAATTAATACTAGTATATAGGCAAGTTACTGGATTAGGAATACGATATATATACCCATGGTTTTGAACTTTCTTACTAGTGCTAATATTAATAGTTTTCAATTGAGTACCTTGAATTTTTTTAGGTGGGCAGTCATGCTATCTTAAAGAGTGAACTTTTCTTTTTCCTTTTCAAGCTTTATGTCCCTCTTTTCTTTGTCTTTTGACCTTTTGGGACAATAATATCTAGTATCAGTGTTTGCAACCACTTTTGTCTTGCCGTTATCTTTAGTGGGAATGCTTCTGAGATTTCACCAGTAAGTATTTAATTATTGATGATTTCTAATAGGTATCCTTTATTTTATGTTGAGAAGTTAATATTACATTTCTGACTTACTGAGATTTAAAACAATTAATTCTGAATGTTGAATTTTATTGAATCATTTTTGTATTTATTGAGATAATGTTACTTCATCTCTGTGATAAATTACAGGATTAGTTTCTCTAATATTGAACTGCCCTTTGCCCCTTGGATAAGCTCATTTTGGATACACTGTTTTTAAAATATATTCTTGGATTGGATTTGATAATATTTGTAATTTATCATGTTTTCATCTCCATTCCTGAGTGACAACTGGCCACCCTTTCCTATGATTCCTGCTCTCTGTGTTCCTGTCTTTATTGTTTCTCTAACTGTATCTATGGCCACTCCACCTTCCTTACTCTCCTCCAAACACCTCAAAGACAACACACTCATGCTTCCTTGAGCTAGGAAGCCTGAGGTCTGCACAGCTGGATGTGGGATTTGTTGTTTTGTTGTTCAGTCATTAAGTTGTGTCTGACTCTTTGCAACTCCATAGACTGTAGCCCGCCAGGCTCCTTTAGTCCTCCACTGTCTCCTGGAGTTTGCTCAAATTCAAGTTCATTGAGTCGATGACACCATCCAATCATCTCATCTGCTTCCCCATTTTCCTTTTGCCCTCAGTCTTTCCCAGCACCAGGGTCTTTTCCAATGAGTTGGCTGTTTGCATCAGGTGGCCAAAGTATTGGAGCTTCAGCAACAGTCCTTCCAATATTCAGGGTTGATTTTCTTTAGGATGGACTAGTTTGATCTTGCAGTCCTAGGGACTCTCAAGAGTCTTCTCCAGCACTATTCAAAAGCATCAGTTCTTTGGTGCTCAGCCTTCTTGATGGACCAACTCATCTGTACATGACTACTGGAAAAACCATAGCTCTGACTATATGGACCTTTGTTGGTAAAGTGGTATCTCTGCTTTTTAATATGCTGTCTAGGTTTGTCACAGCTTTCCTTCCAAGGAGCAAGTGTCTTTTCATTTCATGGCTGCAGTCACCACATGCAGTGATTTTGGAGCCCAAAATATGGGAGACACTTGGCTATATATACCTTACCTAAATTTGTTGCTCCCTGTCAGCCTCTACCCCTTTAACCTGTTCTATGTCCTCCTTAGCAGTATATCTATCAGAAGGTATATTATTTACCAATTTGTTTTCTTGTTTATTATCTATCTTTTCCTACTAAGCTGTCACCCCACTGGAGCAGGGCCATTGTCTGCCTGGGTGCCGCTGCGTATCACAGAGTAGATGCTCAGGAAATACTGGATGGAT
The DNA here is from genome assembly GCA_007570785.1 of Antilocapra americana. Taxonomy (NCBI): domain Eukaryota; kingdom Metazoa; phylum Chordata; class Mammalia; order Artiodactyla; family Antilocapridae; genus Antilocapra; species Antilocapra americana. The sequence continues at coordinate 34,238,982 of ML661897.1, read as the reverse complement.
GGATGGATAAGTGCTGTTTTTGTTTTTTTTTTTTCCAGACAAAGAGCATGGGAAAAAGAATTTCTCAGTCTCTTTAGGTTTGAAACATGTTTCAATTTTGTCTTTTCCATTGCATTCTAGTTGGTTGGCTCAGGGTTCTAATATTTTAGTGCCAGTTCCTGTTTGTGCAAAGTTGAGATAATAAAGGCACTCATCTCTTGGAGTTTTAAAGGCACTCAGTGAGAAATGTATACAAAGTACTTCTCACCATGCCAGGCATGTAGGTAGCTAGTGCTCAGGAAATGTTTGCTATTATTGTTACCCACTCTCTCACACAACACAGAGAGGCCTCCTTGAGTCTCAGTTTCTCTTCACTGTCCAGGGTGGACGGTAACCCTTGCCCTGTTTATTTCACAGGGTGGTATAGGGCTTATGAGGGAGCATGGAGTTTGAAAACAGTGATGTGTCATATGAATAATGTGACCCTCCTCACATGTTCAAGAAAGAGCCCTAGATCATATGGTCTCTCTATTTTTAGTTTTTCAAGGAGCCTCCATACTGTTTTCCATAGTGGCTGCACCAATTTATATTCCTACCAACAGTGTAGGAGGGTTCTCTTTTCTCCACATCCGCTCCAGCATTTATTATTTGTAGACTTTACAGGATACTATTATGGTCTTATTTATGAGGGTCATCAGAGGAAGACTACCTTGGCTGATGTATTTATTTGTTGATTTTTCATTCACTCAAAAAATATTAGTCAAGCACCTCTTATGAGAAAGTAACCTATACCCATGAAAAGTGGCACACTGGAGGCCTGTGCTCTCCCTCTGTTGTGAAAACTTTAAGAGAAGAGCTGTTATGCCCAAATGCCTCTGTCCCATTCTAATACTGAAAACGATTTCCAAGTCAGCCTGCTGATTCAGATATGGCTTCTGCCTCTTATAGTTATATGGCCTTGGGCACGTTGTCTAGCTTCTCTGGGCTCCTGCTTTCTTATTTGTAAGAAGAAGATGCATGAAGGAGTGCCTATAATGCTCTTAGCACAGTGCCTAGAACACAGTGAGGGCCCCACACATATTGTCTCTATGACCATCATCACCACACCTTCCTCAATACACCCCCCACTGTCGACTGTAACAACCTCTGCTTGAATGTGCAGTTTGGGGAACTGGGCAAAGAATTTGTTATTCAAATAAATAACTTTTCCTGAATGCACTAGCTGTGAAATCTGCCAGTGAGGATGTGCGAAGTGTGATTATTTCGATGATGGGAAATTGGAAAGAGAATGTTCTAAATTGTGCCTTGCCAATCCTTTTCATAGAAAAATATAATATTAATAGATATCATTTATTAAATACCCACTTCTGTGAAAAATGCTAAACTGGATTCTTTATATATTCACTTTAATTCCCACAGTAACCCCGTGAAGTAGGTGTTATTGTCACCTATTTTACAGAATGAACAGCAATAACACTGCAGATGAATATCAGAGGGGCTTGTAATTTGCCCAAAGTCACACAGTTGATAAATAGAAGAGTCGGGATTTGAGCCCAGGTCTGTCCAGCTCCAAGTCTATTCTCTGCCCAAGGGGAACCCTACTTCCCTGGTTCCTTTAGGGCTCTTTCAACACAGCACAGGCCTCCAGTGTGCCACTTTTCATGGGTATAGGTTACTTTCTCATAAGAGGTGCTTGACTAATATTTTTTGAGTGAATGAAAAATCAACAAATAAATACATCAGCCAAGGTAGTCTTCCTCTGATGACCCTCATAAATAAGACCATAATAGTATCCTGTAAAGTCTACAAATAATAAATGCTGGAGCGGATGTGGAGAAAAGAGAACCCTCCTACACTGTTGGTAGGAATATAAATTGGTGCAGCCACTATGGAAAACAGTATGGAGGCTCCTTGAAAAACTAAAAATAGAGAGACCATATGATCTAGCAATCCCACTCCTGGGTATATATCTGGAAAAAAAATAAAACTCTAATTTGAAGTGGTACATGCACTTCAGTATTCATAACAGCACTGTTTACAGTAGCCAAGAAATGGAAACAACCCACATGCCCATTGACTGATGATTGGCTTAGGAAGATATGGTATGTATACCATGGAATATTACTGAGCCATATAAAGAATGAAATGTTGCCATTTGCAGCAACATATATGGTTCTAGAGAATATTGTACTTAGTGAAGTAGGTCACCCAGAGAATATTCCACAAAATGTATGTATGTGGAATCTAAAAAATAATGCAAGTGGATCTATACACAAATCAGAAACAGACACACACACAGAGTCTTATAACAAACTTATGGTTACCAAAGAGGAGGGGGAAGGGGAAAATTAGGAGTATGGGATTAACAAACTACTATACAGAAAACAGGTAAGCAACAGGGGTTTGCTGTATAGCCCAGGGACTTATATTCAATATCTTATAATAACCTATAATGTAATATAATCAGAAAAAATTACTGAATCACTAAGCTGTACATGTAAAACTAACATAATATTGTAAACCAACTATGTTGTTGTGGTTAGTCGTTAAGTTGTGTCCAACTCTTTTGCAACCCCATGGACTGTAGCCCACCAGATTCCTCTGCCTTTGGGATCTCCCAGGCAAGAATGCTGGAGTGAGTTGCCATTTCCTTCTCCAGTGTATCTTCTTGACCCATGGATTGAACCCAAGTCTTCTGCTTGGCAGGTGGCTTCTTTACCACTGAGCCACCTGGGGAGACCAAACCAACTATACTTCAATATAAAAAAGAATAGGCTGTACGACTACATGCTTATAAATGAGTATGCTGTAAACAAGAATATGAGATCACAAAGGAAATGATATCATTCACTTGTAGCCCAGAACTATAGCAATGCTCCATCTTAGTATCTTTTCTTGCATTTGTTTCCCTCTATTAATTATATTAATCTATTTTGCAGACTGGATAGCTGCCCACCAAGCTCAGGCTGTGTTTCTCAGCTTCTTTTGCTATGGAGTGGATTCTTGCCAATGGAATGTAAGTAGAATTGATGGGTGTCACTTTCTGGCTGTTGCAGTTAAGAAGTAGATGTAGGAGTTGCTTGTATATTTTTGAGATTAATTGTTTGTCCGTTGCTTCATTGGCTATTATTTTCTCCCATTCTGAAGGCTGCCTTTTGACCTTGCTTATAGTTTCCTTTGTTGTGCAGAAGCTTTTAATTTTAATTAGGTCCCATTTGTTTATTTGTGCTTTTATTTCCGATATTCTGGGAGGTGGGTCATAGAGGATCCTGCTTTGGTTTATGTCGGAGAGTTTTTTGCCTATGTTATCCTCTAGGAGTTTTATAGTTTCTGGTCTTATGCTTAGATCTTTGATCCATTTTGAGTTTATTTTTGTGTATGGTGTTACAAAGTGTTCTAGTTTCATTCTTTTACAGTGGCTGTCCAGTTTTCCCAGCACCACTTGTTAAAGAGATTGTCTTTTCTCCATTGTATATTCTTGCCTCCTTTGTCAAAGATAAGGTGTCCATAGATGCGTGGATTTATCTCTGGGCTTTCTATTTTGTTCCATTGATCTATATTTCTGTCTTTGTGCCAGTACCATACTGTCTTAATGACTGTGGATTTGTAGTATAGCCTAAAGTCAGGTAGGTTGATTCCTCCAGTTCCATTCTTCCTTCTCAAGATTGTTTTGGCTATATGAGGTTTTTTGTATTTCCATACAAATTGTGAAATTATTTGTTCTAATTCTCTGAAAAAGACCTCTGGTAGCTTGATAGGAATTGCATTGAATCTATAGATTGCTTTGGGTAGTATACTCATTTTCACTATATTGATTCTTCCAATCCACGAGCATGGCACATTTCTCCATCTGTTTGTGTCCTCTTTGATTTCTTTCAACAGTGTTTTATAGTTTTCTATATACAAGTCTTTTGTTTCTTTAGGTAGAAATACTCCTACGTATTTTATTCTTTTTGTCCCGATGGTGAATGGAATTAATCTCAAAAATATACAAGCAACTCCTGCAGCTCCATTCTAGAAAAATAAACGACCCAATCAAAAAGTGGGCCAAAGAACTCAACAGACATTTCTCCAAAGAAGACATAAAAATGGCTAACAAACACATGAAAAGATGCTCAACATCACTCATTATCAGAAAAATGCAAATCAAAACCACAATGAGGTACCACTTTACACCAGTCAGAATGGCTGCCATCCAAAAATCTACAAGCAATAAATGCTGGAGAGGATGTGGAGAAAAGGGAACCCTCTTACACTGTTGGTGGGAATGCAAACTAGTACAGCCACTATGGAAAACAGTGTGGAGATTCCTTAAAAAACTGCAAATAGACCTGCCATATGACCCAGCAATCCCACTTCTGGGCATACACACTGAGGAAACCAGAATTGAAAGAGACACGTGTACCCCAATGTTCATCACCGCATTGTTTACAATAGCCAGGACATGGAAGCAACCTAGATGCCCATCAACTGATGAATGGATAAGAAAGCTGTGGTACATATACACAATGGAATATTACTCAGCATTAAAAAAAAATTCATTTGAAGCAGTTCTACTCAGGTGGACGGAACTGGAGCCTGAGTAGGCTATCCAGAGTGAAGTAAGCCAGAAGGAAAAACAACAATACAGTATACTAACGCATATATATGGAATTTAGAAAGATGGCAGCGAGAAACCTGCATGCGAGACAGCAAAAGAAACGCAGATGTATAGAACAGACTCGTGGATTTGTGGAAGAGGGCAAGGGTGGGATGATATGGGAGAATGGCATTGAAACATGTTAATTATCATATGTGAAATCAATCGCCAGCCCAGGATTGATGCTCGGGGCTGGTGCACCGAGATGTCCCAGGGGCAGGGAATCAGGAGGGAGGAGGGAGGGGGGTTCTGGAGGGGGAGCATATATAAACCCATGGCGGTTTCATGTCATTGTATGGCAAAACCAACACAATAAAGTAAAGAAAATTAAAAAAAAAAGAAGTAGATGTATGCCTTCTTTTATTTTCTAACCTGCTGGCTGTATGCAGGGGATGAGGACAGAACCACAGTATGGAAGGAGCGTGGGTCCCTGAAAGACTGTCTACCAACCAGGAACCCCTGTGTTGGATGTTCCCATTTGCAACAAAACTTTTGTTTTGGTCTACTGTATTTTGGGTATTTGTTACAGCTCTTAGCATAACTTTTCTCAAAACTTCAATTCCTTCTGAATTATCTCCTTTGTAGAGTTTCAGATACACACACACACACATACGGTTCACTTTGTTGCTGATAATTTGTGAAAGTATAATGACTGAAAGGGCTTCCTCGCCTGTAGAATTCCATGGACAGAGGAGCCTGGTGAGCTACAGTCCATGGGGTCGCAAAGAGTTGGACACAACTGAGCAACTTATACTACTACTAATGAATGAAAAATAGAGGTGAAGAAGAATGCCCTAGAAGTTCCTTCTTCCTCTCTTCTCAAGGCACAGGAATGTTCATTATACTTTACAAAGTGGTTTTCCATAAACATTTAACTGTTATAACTTACTGGTGTATTTACTTTTGTACAGAGGAGGAGATTAAAGTTCAATTAAGGCATTTTCCCTAGGTCACCCAGCTGGCAATTAAATGGCAGTGTGGGGACTGACACAAGTTTGTCTGGCCTTGCCTCCTCTGCTTTTTTGTCACATCCCAGTGACACATGTGAAGTGGATAAGTTCCCTTTCTGTAAACAGGGTGTCTAAGATGGTTCTGATAAGTGCCTTTTCTCTTCCTTCTTTACACCTTTGTCTCTGCCAGGGTTTCCTTGGGATATAGTACCCAAAGCTTGTGATTAAAAACAGCTGCAGAAACAGGAGGAAAACATCTCCTAAAAGTAATGCCTTGGAAGACAATGTGTGTGGACTTGTAGGAGGTGGACGAGGTTGTGTGACATAGTGGAGCCACGGGGAAAGCTTTAGTTCTCCACAAGAGGTGTCCTTCTGTTGTCAACTGCTCCTGGGAGGTTCCATAAACTTGATCTCAGAGCCAGGGGCAGAAAAACTGGACTCATCCTTCCACTAAGGAATGAGAAGACTTCTTTGAACTTCCTAGGAGTTTGAACTGCTTCTAAGTTAGAGCCCAATTAGCCCATGTAGACTATGCTATTCAATTATACGGTTGATTTAAAAGTATTTAATGAAATAGGAGAATGATCATACAAAAATACTAAGTGATAAGATAGTATGATGCAAAATAGTATAATCAAATTTTTATTGAAATTTTTAGGTAGTTACACACACATACTTGACAAAAAGACTGAAAGAGAATACACCTCGCCTTAGCAGGAATTATTTCTGGGTGATGAGATCAGAGCTGAAATTCATTTTTTTAAAAATTCTTTTCTGTCATTTTAAAATTTCAGAGAGACTTCCCAGGTGGTGCTAGCAGCAAAGAACCTACCTGCCAATGCAGGAAACATAAAGAGACATGGGTTTGATACCTGGGTTGGGAAGATCCCCTGAAGAAGGAAACGGCAACCCACTTCAATCTTCTTGTCTGGGAAATCCCATGGACAGAGGAGTCTTGTGGGCTATAGTCCATGGTGTCACAAAGTGTCAGACATGACTTAGTGACTAAACAACAGCTATTACAATATATGAGCTCCATAGCTAGGAATTATTTCTGGACGATGAGGTCAGAGTTCAAATTCATTTATTTTAAATTTCTTTTCTATCATTTGAAATTTCATAAAATAAACAGGCTATTTTTGTAAATAGAAAAAAATGTTAAGAAATAAAGTCTGGTTTTCCTTGATTTGATTTTAAAGTTTTTGCTCATTTTCAAATGATAGCTTTGTTGGGAGATAAGGGAAAATTAAATGAGCTACCAAGAATTTGCCACAAATAATAAATTGCTATTAATGTTATAAGTTATGTAGTCAATTATCAGATTAAAATTAATGCTACCATAACAGGTTATTCATATAATACTCAAATTTTCAAATTTATTCTGATTGCCTTGTCTACTACATAGAATTTAGATAGCATATAAGTTGTTTCATTTTGTTGTTGATGTGTTGGTTTGGTTGAGTAACTAAACTTAAAAGGACTTCCCTGGTGGCTCAGTTGGTAAAGAATCTACCTGCAATGTAGGAGACCTGTGTTCCATTCCTGGGTTGGGAAGATCCCATGGAGAAAGAAATGGCAATCAACTTCAATATTCTTGCCCGGGAAATCCCATGGACAGAAGGGCCTGGTGGGCTGCAGTCACGGGGTCACAGAGAGTCAGACACAACTGAGCAACTAAACAACAGCCACCTCAAACTTTAAAAAGCAGGCTAAATGACAAAACATATATATACATATATATATATATATAAATTTGACAGAAAGCTCAGAATTGCATTAAGAATGTTTTTAAAGTGTTATTTATAGTAAAAACAATCAAGTCCCTGGTAGGTAAATGAACCAAAGCTCTAAACATATTTTGCTTAATAATAATATAGCTAATGAAATATAACAAATGGATACATGTTAATTCTGACTAGGAATCAAAAGCAGTGCAATGTAAACAATTATGATAAGCCCCAAATGCTGACCAAGATAGTTGTGGAACTGGTGAGCTTCCTGTAGCCTTCTTTGAATCACCCCAGGGATGTTGTCAATAGCCATAACCACCGCTCTGACTCTTTCTCTCAGTTATCTCAATTATGGAAATTTGCCCCACAGATAACTCAACAGAAACAAAAGCCTAAATGAAGACAAATGTTAATTCTAATGTTTTATCTAAGTGTAAGGAAATATACTTGAAAGAACCCAATACCCCACCAAATAGGAATGAAAGTAAATTCTTGTATTCCAATTACTAAAATACAAGGCAACGGTTATAATGAAAATTGTGAGGACCACACAGAACTATGAAAACATTTATTAAACAGTATCAAATGTAAAGGAATATACAATTATATTTCTGCTACAAATGCTGTTATTTCAATGTAAAATTGTATGTGTCTATGATCAGGGATGGAAAAGAAGAAAAAAACAAAACAGTTACACCTTAGTGAGGTTATGAATGATCTTTCTTCTTTCTTAAATATTTAAAAAATATGAATGTGTGTTTTAATGAAAAGAAATATTTCCATTCCTACTTATTTCCATAAATAAAGAAAAATCTTCTAAATGTAAGGTTCTATGAAATTTGAGTTGATTTAATACTTATTTAGAAATAAAAACTTCATATTTGTTTCCTATGCTAGTTATACCAAATTACCACAAACCACATAAAGTTATTTTATTGTTTTGTAGGCCAGATGTTAGACATGGGTCTCAGTATGTGAGATCAAGGTGTTGGCAGGGCTGTGTTCTTTCTGGCCTAGAAATTTCTAGGGCTTCCCTGGTGGCTCAGCTGGTAAAGAATCCGCCTGCAATGCGGGAGACCTGGGTTCCATCCCTGGGTTGGGAAGATGCCCTGGAGAAGGGAAAGGCTACCCACTCCAGTATTTTGGCCTGGAGAATTCCATGGACTGTATAGTCCATGGGGTTGCAAAGAGTTAGACACAACTGATGACCTTCACTAGGGAAAAAGAATCTGTTTCCTTGACTTCCAGTTTCTCTAGGCTGCCTGCATTTCTTGCCTCATAGCCCCTTCCTCCACTTTCAAAGCCAGCTATGGAAGGTTTTCTTCTAATATTGTATCACTCTGGCTCTCCTGGCTTTTCTTCCACTTTCAAGGATGCCTGTGATTAAACTGGGCCCATCTGGATGATCTTCCTCTCTCAGGGTCAGATGATTAGCAACTGTAATTGCATATGAAGCCTTGATTCCCTTTTGCCAAGAATCATTACTCTGCCTGCCATAAGCCCCTAGTCTGTGCTAGATGTGGTGCTAGTTGATGCTGGGGAAAAGGGGAAGTAGGCTTAAAGATGATGCTCATGGTTCGAAGTTGAAATCAGTCATGTAGAAGAACACCTACGATACAATATGGATGGTGATTAGGGTCCTCGTAAATTAATATTCAGAGACTTGGGAAGGCAGCATGGTTCCTTTTAGCTGGAAGACTCAAGATGGGGTGAGGGGGTTCATGGTGAATTGGCATTTGAATTGGGCCTTAAAGGATAGGTGGGATTTGGATACAGAAATCGGCAGAAGAAGCCTACGGCATTTCAAGTAATAGATACTAAATGAAAGTTAGTGAAATAGCCATTTTTGTAAGGGAAAGATATACAAACATTGACTTTTTAATTCAACCTCATGCATCAAAGCAAAAGGCATGGAGATGAAAGAGCAGTAAGAGTTACAGGAAAAACCCAGAAGTCTCTTCTACTTCCTTTCTAACTTAGCCGGAACTTCTAGTTTGTTTGTTTGTTTATGAGCTGTTCATACTCTTACTTTTTTCCTTACACAGCCTCTAAGGTGCCAGTTATGCAGTTCCTTTCCAAGTAAAGTAGCCTCTTAGCAACTTTTTTTTCATGGTTTATAAAAGCTTCGTGCTTTGAGCAGAACAAGTTCTGCTGTTTGGATTGGACCAGCTGGAGCTAAAGGCTGCCTACAGAGAAACTCCTACTGAATGCCAATTGTCTGGTCCTATCAGGCTGTCTCTTCCCGGGACAGCTGAGCGGGAGAGGCCAAGAGAAGGCAGAACCCCAGGAGAGACAGACAGACAGACAGACAGATAAGGTGAACATTGGCTCAGAGTAGCTACTGCATCCACCCAGTAAGCTCCTCATTACTGAAGGTTTCCTGAGTGTGTATCTGTTTCTTGAAGTCAATGAAAATACGTTTGGCATGTTTTAAGGAGGCCCCATCAAACTTGAGTCTGTTGTGTTTGCAAGTTGTTTTGGTTATTAATATTTTCCTATTGATTTGATTATTCATGAGCTAGAAACACTGCTTCTGGTAGCCAAATGCTTCTCTTCTGCACCTTATCACACAGAGCTCCTATTTACTGATTTTCAGATAACTACTTATAGAATTTTTTTTCCCCAAGTCCTGTATAGACTCTGTATCATATCACATCACATCACTTTATGAGTCTGGATTCATGAAGGTGAGGCTGCCCTGAACCTCAGTGTCTAAAATCCAGAGGAGACAGCATCTGGTGGACAGTGTTGCCATGGACTTTGTCTTAATAACCAACTCTAATGGCAAAAATGGAAAGATAAGGGGAGAGTGAGTTACAAGCCCTTGCAATCAAATTTGTGGGGTTCCCCCTATAAAAATAGAACTCTGTTAAAACTCAAAGCAGAGGAAGACTCATGAAGGCTGCTGAGTTACAAGGTAGGTAAACTCATAAACATAAAATAGTTTAGTAGTTAACAAATTAATCCAGGAAAGAAAAAAGGCAACTAAATGAAAGAAGACACCATCGAGTGGTATTGTTAGTAATTACTATTATAAGATGGAATAAAATGGAAGCAGACAGGAAGGTCAGAGAAAAGAAATGGTTTATAAAATATTTCTCAGAAATTTAGAAACGGAAGATTTTGAGCCAACCTCTCTGTATTATCACAATCTTCAAAGAATTACAAAAAGGACGTTAGAAACAATAATCAGCAAACTGGAAATCATTTCCAGCCAATGCGAAGAAACAGAAACAGGTTTGAAGATGAGGGTAAAGCCAGGAAAACCCAACAAATTCCATAAATTGTGCTTTAAAACAAGAGAGGGCCCTGAAGATTGGCAGAGGAGGAATGCTCTCCAAGGTACAGGTCAATCTGAAGGAAGTGAAAAATAAAATAGAAGGAAAAGAGGAAGAAAATGAAGAAAAAATTTTCACAACAATACCGTTCCTAAAGATTTACCATAGAAACAACTCAGTAACACCTGCAAAGACAAACCCAAATAAGGGGGCACCTGGAGGGCTACCCTGGTGGCTCAGGTGGTAAAAAATCTGCCTGCAATGCAGAAGACTCGGGTATGATCCCTGGGTTGGGAAGATCCCCTGGAGGAGGGCAATGCAACTCACTCCAGTATTCTTGCCTGGAGAATTCATACAGTCCATGAGGTCACAAAGAGTTGGAGACGACTGAAGCAACCAACCAACTCACACACACACATACACAGATCATGAGTGGCCAGAAATGCTTGAAGTCCATGAGGGAAGAAAAGATCTTAACAATATATGGAAGAAGAAAAATGTTAGCCTGTACAGCTCAACATAAAAAATAGTACCATATTTAGCAACAGCCACTCCAGGCAAAAGCAAAATATATGGTCGCTGAGTTTAATACACCAACCAAAATAAGAGCCCAAGCCCAGATTTTGTTTCCAGTCAACATGTGTCTTTGCATTTTAGGAGATGAGAAGATGTTTGCCTACCTAGAAAGGCCAAAACTTAATCATTCTTGGTGCTGAAAGAAAACATTTGGAGGTCAGAAAAATTTGTTATTCTCTTATCTCAAGTGGGGTTAAGATATGGACTGTGTTAGGTTGGGCAACCACCCATCCGGGTTATGCTGGAACTGAAATGTCCCCTAGCGTGAGAGACTTGCTGTGCTAGAGATAAGACAGCCCTGAGCAAACTAGGAAGGTCTGTTACCCTAGCACTAGTTTCCGTCACACGACAACCTAGGCAGGCTAATTAGGCTTGACAGTAAAATTAACACCGAGAATTCTCCAAACTCTTCAGGTACTGAATTTTCAAGTTTGTTGTTTTCTTCTGTCATCTAGGAAAATGTTCCTAGATTAGTCAGCATTTGATCATGTATTCATTCATCCAGTTAAATTGTGGGCTTTTTAATGCCTTGAGCTGGGTGTGCAGTTCCAATGGAAGCACACCTCTGACCTCATGGGGCTTAGAGGAAAAGCAGGAAAGCTGGGTATGAAATACATAAACATGAAGGAATATAGTATGTATGACTGGAAATGTGATAGAAGGTGTGAAGGAAAAGGACAGCATGATATGATTGAGAGTGATAGAAGATGGCATTTAGACTGGAGGAGGGGCATTCTGGCTGGAAATGATCCTCTGAAGAAGGGACAGGAAAGCAGAGACCTGAAGATGAGAGGAGAGAGGAGGCAGACGAAGGATGAAGCTGCAGTGGGGAAATGTATGTCGGGTAGAGATGGAAGACAGAGAGTGTTCCAGACAGAGGGGCTGCTGCTGCTGCTAAGTCACATCAGTCGTATCTGACTCTGTGCAGCCCCATAGACGGCAGCCCACCAGGCTCCCCCTCCCTGGGATTCTCCAGGCAAGAACACTGGAGTGGGTTGCCATTTCCTTCAACACATGAAAGGAAAAGTGAAAGTGAAGTTGCTCAGTCGTGTCTGACTCTTAGCGACCCCATGGACTGCAGCCTACCAGGCTCCTCCATCCATGGGATTTTCCAGGCAAGAGTACTGGAGTGGGGTGCCATTAGACAGAGGGGCAGCACATGCCAAGGCCTCAAGGCAGGAAGTAGCTTGGTGAGTTAAAGGAGTGAAGAGAAGGCTAGTATCTCTCTTAAATTCACCTGGAAGATAAAGAAGTACAAGGCGTGATTGTGGCATAGTGGTCCAAGCAGAGATGAAAGGAAGAGAGAGAGAGAGAGAGAAAGTGGATCCAAGAAGCAAAGGCTAAGTGTCAGTGGTGGATAGTGATCCTTTTTGCCTACACTGTTCTTACAGAAATTTAAACAAATAAGTATAGCTACCTCTGTGGTCTCTCTGAAGAACATGCATTATAAAAGGCTCTGAAACAAAGCTGAAAATAAGAGAATGACAGTGATTTAGAAGAATGTGTCATTGTGGATAAAACTCTCCTTAATCTGAGAACTTGTAAAAACGAAAGGAAAAAGTACAAAGGCTGTTTCTAGCTCTGCTAAGTGCCAGTAGAATAATGGAGGTATTAAAATATGGGCCAAAGTTTGGTGCTCCTGGATGGTCCCATCTCCAGCTCTCTCTGTCTTGTGCTTGGTCTTGTCTGACTATAGCCTGCCAGGCTCCTCTGTCCATGGGGATTTCCCAGGCAAGAATACTGGAGTGGGTTGCCATTTCCTTCACTAGGGGATCTCCTGATCCAGGGATCAAACCTGCGTCCCTTGAGTCTCCTGCATTGGCAGGCAGGCTCTTTACCACTAGTGCCACCTGGGAAGTCCCCTCATCTCCAGAAGGCCCAGAAATGCCTGATTATTGCTTAAAGTGAAAGTGAAAGTCCCAATCATGTCTGACTCTTTGCAACTCCATGGACATAGAGTCCATGGAGTTCTCCAGGCCAGACTACTGGAGTAGGTAGCCTTTCCCTTCTCCAGGGGATCTTCCCAACCCAGAGATAGAACCCAGGGATTGAACCCAGGTCTCCTACATTGCAGGCAGATTCTTTACCAGCTGAGCCACTGGGTAAGCCCAAGAATACTAGAGTGGGTAGCCTATCCCTTCTCCAGTGGATCTTCCTGACCCAGGAATTGAACCAGGGTGTCTCCTGCATTGCAGGTGGATTCTTTACCAGCTGAGCTACCAGGGAAGCCCAAATATTGCTTAGGGTGAAAGTGAAAGTCTTTCAGTCATGTCTGACTCTTTGTGACCTTATGGACTATAGTCCACCAAGCTCTTCTGTCCATGGAATTCTCTAGGCAAGAATACTGAAATGGGTAGCCATTCCCTTCTCCAGGGGATCTTCCTGACTTAGGGATCAAACCCAGGTCTCTTGCTTTGGCAGGCAGGTTCTTTACTGTCTGAGCCAGCATGGAAGCTTTACAGTGAACTTAAAAGAGACCTGGGACTTCTTTGGTGGTCCAGTGGTTAAGAATCTGCCTTCCATTGCAGGGGAAACGGGTTCGATCCCTGGTCAGGATATTAAGATCCCACATGCTGTGGGGCAACTAAGCCCACGTGTCAGAGAGCTCATGTGTTACAATTAGAGAGAAGCCCAGCACATCACAATGAAAGATCCCCTGGGCCACGACTAAGACCTGAATCAGCTAACAAATAAAAATAAATAATTAAAAAAAAGAATCCCCAAAGAGCTATACCAGGGGGGACTCTGGCATAGGAAAGCAACATATTGCTGAGTTTTTTTTTTTTTAAAGCACAAGTATATCCATGACCTGTTAATTATTCAGGCATTCAGGCTAAGCCTGCAGGGAGGATTTTTCTACGCTTCTAAACTCCATCTTTGGACCTATTGAATGTTGCAAGTAAAATCTATGTGAAGATGTTGAAAATGCATCTTACAGATTTGAAGATGAAAAACAAGCAAGAATACTGGATTATAGAAACTCATAATCATGTGGACAGGGTGGAATGAAACTCTGAGGATGAAATTTAGCAACGATAGGAGCCTAATGGTCAGCCAGGAGGAGCTCTGTCCTGAGGAAGGAGAAGGGCTAGAAGAGGACTCTCTGTTCAAGAACCTAGGCTCTGGCTAGTCACAGGCCACATGGAACCAAGGGGGCAGTCACAATGCGCACCTGGACACGTGTGGCCTCTGCCTGGGAGACTGAGGCCCAGGTGGGTGAGGCAGCCATTTCCAGACAGAGCTCCGACAACTGCTGATCTAGGGGTCTATCTGGTGGCACAAGTCTGGGGACTGGGACACATGTGCTACTCAGGGTTCTTTGAGTAACATCTCCTCCTTTGCTTCCAGAAGGTGGAACACAAGTTCTAAAACAGTGACATGTAACTCTCTCTCTGGTTAACTAAACCTCCAGGCATCTCCATGTCAAACAGCACAGGGGAACATTTAAAGGAGAGTCAAGTCCATACATGAAATGATTTTAAACATGAGGAAGTCTACACATTGTGTGGATTTTAAAATATAGTTCAAATGATGGTGTGACCTGACACTCTGAATTTTTATTTTGATCCTTGTCACAAAAATTCCCATTAGACTTATTTTTATTTTATATGCTTTAAAGAAATGCTGGAAGGTTTTATATGGTAAAACAATAAACAGAAGAGTCATGCATGGAGTCAAGGCCAGAGTTGATGAGCTCAGCCAATTGTCAGCGTTAATAAAAGGCAGCCAGGTCCTGTGGGGCTAGTATTTAGCAGAGCAGAGCGCAGACTCTGGGGTCAGAAGGACTTGGGTTTGAATCACACTCTGTCACTTAGTGTCTGCGCTGGGGCTGGCATATGAAGAATGTATTAGTGATACTGACCTCAGGAGGACTAATGGTATGTTGCACACAGAGAATTTAGCACAGGGCTGGGCATGTAATAAAGATTCAAATTTATTATTATTGCTATTGTGGTTATTATTATTACTGTCAGTTCAGTTCAGTCGCTCAGTTGTGTCCAATTCTTTGCAGCCCCATGGACTGTAGCACGCCAGGCTTCCCTGTCCATCATCAACTCACAGAGTTTACTCAGACTCATGTCTATCGAGTCAGTGATGCCATTATTATTGTCAGTTCAGTTCAGTTGCTCAGTCATGTCCGACTCTTTGCGGACGCATGCATTGTAGGATGCATGAAATCATGTTGTGAATCCTTGCTATCAACTGATTTTTAAAAATCAATTTAATAGGAGGGAACCCTCTTACACTGTTGGTGGGAATGCAAACTAGTGCAGCCACTGTGGAAAACAGTGTGGAGGTTCCTTAAAAGGCTGCAGGTGGACCTGCCATATGACCCAGCGATCCCACTGCTGGGCATATACACCGAGGAAACCAGAGTTGAAGGAGCCACGTGTACCCCAATGTTCATCGCTGCATTGTTTACAATAGCCAGGACGTGGAGGCAGCCTAGATGCCCATCAACTGACGAATGGATAAGAAAGCTGTGGTACATATACACAATGGAATATTACTCAGCATTAAAAAAAAAATTCATTTGAAGCAATTCTACTCAGATGGACGAAACTGGAGCCCATTATCCAGAGTGGAGTAAGCCAGAAGCAGAAACAACAATACAGTATATTAACGCATATATATGGAATTTGGAAAGACGGTAACGAGAACCCAACATACGAGACAGCAAAGGGAACGCAGATGTATAGAATAGACTCGTGGACTTTGTGGATGAGGGTAAGGGTGGGATGATATGGGAGAA